>VYXH01005332.1:62440-82702 GCA_013397275.1 Burhinus bistriatus
CTGGCCTAAAATTTCTCTAAAAGACCAAGGAAAAAAAAAAAAAAAAAAAAAAAGCTTTCAATAGATTTCAGAGAAAATTAGAGCTTCACTGTGCTGCCACTTACTTTGGTGGAAATCAGATAGGATGATTACTTTGTTTTAGCTCAGGTAGGTTGCTGTAGAGTGCTAGCCTATATACAAGTCTCTGGTTAAAGTAAGTGAAGTCTGTTTTAGCTGAAGTGCAATGCAAACACTCAGGTTGGAGCTGCCAGATATTGTTAGAGCTTCACAAAATACAGAGGAAATAGAAATCCAGACTGACAGCTGAGCTTATCATAAAATAATAAGCACACTGGAAAAGTGCAATATAGCATTCCCAGCATGCATCAGAGAAAGCCACAAATAATCAAATGATATTTTTGTGTGCCACCGAGTATCAGGGCTGTCTATTAATACTAATGGGATGGCATAGGATAGGCATATAAAATCAAAAATCAAATAGGAAGCTGTAGCATTAATGTAACTGCAGTGGTTTGAGGAAAACTAACTAAAAAAACATATGGTGATGTAAAAGCTAAAATGCTACTGTGCTAATGTATTAAACTGCAGCACCCTGCACAAATCATTGCATAGCAGTGAAAACAGAAAAGTATTAATATGCATACAAAAAAATGTGAGGACTAATCAGGGTTTTATTTGCACTTAAGAAAACCAAGCATATCAAGTTTGTGAGGCAGTAAAATTTCAAGTTTTTCAAGATGATTGTGACCAAAATTTAACGTCTGGGAGCTGCGAGGGCAGGAGGGTGATCACAATCCACTGAGAAGTGGTCTCTGCACTCCATTTCTTTTTAATTTCTCTTCCAACAAAAACAAATCTTTTAAAAATAGCCATGTTTAATGCAGGTCCCATAAATATTATTCCTGTGTTAGGTAATGTACACACACTTAATCCATGTAATGTGGCACCTACTCAAGGATCTGCCCTGTTACACTATCATTTTGGGGAGGCAGGAATAGCACAGTCCAGTAGGCTTTAGAAAAGGCTTGTAGAAAGATATAAGGAGGGTCATTGACTATCTGGCAAGTCATACCTAATACCTTTTCTAAAAGCCAACAGATGGCGTGTGAACAGGCAGCAAAGCTTATTTTCAGAAATATCAAAACACCAGACACAGTGCAAGCACAGGCATAAGGCAACAAACTTTGAATTATTTCTGAGCACCTTTAGTAACAAGAAAAGAAAATCAATAAAAGATTGCCAGGTGAAAGGAGATGGGCTTTCTCACTGTAAGACGAGCTAGAAATCAGACCCCAATTTTACCTTCAAAGGAACACGGTTAGGAGAGTCATAGAGGCTATAAACCATCCCAGGAACCTATTTGACAATGTCCTCCAAATCCAATTAATGTCAAAATCTTCCCTGACAGAGCTGCCTTTGCTAATAGTCTGCTATCATTTCAAAAGCCTTCACAACTTACAAGAAATCTGCTAGATACTGTAAAACCCATCTCCTTTGGCCTCTTCTGAAAACTTAATGTCCTACCATGAGTTGTTAACCTGAAGTTGTAGTTTCAAATAGAGTTCCCAAAGGGTTTTCATGGAAACTCTTGCAAGGACATATTAGAGATATTAGGTATTAGAGAGATATCTCAAGACATCAGAGAGTTGTTATCACATTAAAACAACCTACAGATGCCTCTGCTCATCAGAGAGCTGCTAAAACACCAGGCTAGTGGAACTGGGGCAATGCTGTGCTATATCACCGCTTCCAGCATGACCTGAAGGAGATCCCACAAAGACTTCCACAGTTTGTCCTGCGGCTCCCAGAGTTCAGAAAAGTTGGGGAGAATGCAGAAACAAGGCTTTAACCCCACACAGGTCCATCCAGGAGCATTTGTTCAGCCAGGCCCCATGTACTTATATCCTTGAGGAGTGGTGGGGAGCAGTTCTCAACATGAGATCCCCCTGGTTGTCCACATACCAAACGCTCCCGGACCTTCTCTCGCTGCCCTGTAAATATCTACTGTTATAGAAGTATGTAGCTTATGAAGAACAACCAACTACAAGCTCTTGCCTCCCATTGCCTGAATTAGGCATGGTGTGAATTTTTCCCTTGACTTCCACACACACTGGTTCTGATGCAAATCTTCCTGCTGGTGGGAACTGCAGCATTCACTCCAACTCCAGCATGACAATCAAAACAGTCATTTCAGCAGTTGTCATTGATATTGCTCACCTTTCTTCTCTTTCAAAGCACTGCTTCAGTTCAAAATAAACACAGAATTAAATCTAACGCTGCACCTTAATATGCAATAAAGTCATTCCAAATACTTTTATTAAGGGGTCGGATTTGGGCAGTCTCCCTCATACTGAAAAGCATCTTACTTCACAAGGAATTGTCTTCAACTTCCTCATGTCTCATTCAAGCCCAGTGGTACTGCTCATGTAAATGAGGGAGACTGAATATGGCCATTGGTGACCTGCCCTTGTAGTTAACGTATAACAAAATCTCTTCTAGTTGCTCTAGTGTTGGTGGCCTGTGTCCCCCAAAAAGCAGTGATTTCCCATTCCCTGCATGCTGTACAAGTCACCTGGTGTTCTGTCGTGCTCAGCACCGTGACCTGTCTGCTATCTGCCATCTCTAAGGAAGCGTGGTAGACAAGAACTGAGTTGGGAAAGGAGACGAGCCTTGGGCATGCTGCTACACAAACCAAGCAGGACTCCCCCAGAAACAATCACTGCAATGCAACTCTTGGGAAGTGGCTAAAAACTCACCCAAGGGTGGGAAAATCACTGTAGCAAACAGAGCAAGAGAGAACAAACATTTCACTACCGGTGACTGTCTCTTGACAAGGATGCATGGGCTTCACTTCCCATCAGCAGCAAGCTGTCAAGATCCCATCCAAGGTACTGTCCCAAGATGCCAGAGACCCAATTTGAGAACCCTTTACAGGAGCTTGGAAAGGGTTGCAGAAGTTTTTGCAAACAATTTCTATTGCTGCTTCCCCTCATCACACCCAACCTCATACACAGCAAGTGATAAAGTGGCCAATTACACAAATGATATGTGTCTAGCAGATGTATTTTCACCATGCAAGCTGCCACGTCCTTACAAAAATGTCCCTCTAATTCAGACATGAAAGATGCCCACTTGCTTACATAGCTTGCTTACAGTCCGTGACCTTTTCTGTAGCTTTTTTTCCCAAGTGGCACAGCAAATACCTCTTGATTCACCATACTGAAACTTCATCTGGATTAAAAATAAATTGCAATGGTATCAATCTGTTTCAAGACAGGCTTGTTTAAAAGCACATTTGTCTTCTCCAGCAAAGCAATCAACATATGCTCATGTTGGCCCCGGGACCATTTGTTCAATAAACAGGTAGAATGCAGGAATCTGGCTGCACATGCCTTTCTCCCTATGTTTTCCTTTTCCCTGAAGAGGTTTTGTAATGTGTTTTATCCTACATAAAAAAAAAAAAAAAAAAAAAAAAATTAAAAAAAAAAGNAAAAAAAAAATTGAAATAACAAAACCTGTTCTTGGTTCACAACTCCGTAGGACTGGAGGAGCACCTGCTGTGACAGGAGGCGGGCATGGAGCGACCTATGTCAGATCACTTCTAGACACATTTGAGCTCTATGTAAAAATGAAGACACATCTCTACTATAAATGTTTCTTTTCCTCTTAGTGAATAAAGACCCTCTGAAAGCAGGAAAAAGCCTCCCAGTGATTTCGGTAGTGGCTTGTGATCTCAGCTGTCTTCACCTATCAAAACAAAACATGAATAGAAATATTCTTGCATTGAAAAGTTGGGACAAAAACACTGATTAGAAGTAATGAATGCAATACAATAGCATCTACACTTTTGCTCTGGGGAAGAGCTGCAAAATCAGGGCCCAGAACCACAATTAGTCAGTTTGATCCTAAAACTTAAATTTTATTTTAAGATGTTAAGGGGACACCCATAACTAAGATGAAAAAAAATCTTCAAATTCTCTTTTCTTTGTTTCAGTTAAAGCTTTCAGAAACACGTGAACAAGAATATCTTTTTCCTGGGCAGTTCCAGGAACCCCACCAGAACAGCAAAAAGAGTCAGAACCTCATTGTAAGAGGAAAATGAGTTCACAAACCCATATATCACAGAGCAACACGCAAAAATCATAACTGCTGTCAATGGTAAAAAATCTCTTTAACTTTGAAAATAACTCTGAGCATGATCCCCACCCCTCCATCCAGAATGTGCAGACCATAATGCAGTGTTTGGCTGCTTCTTCTAACTATAATTTTAGGGTGGGATTTTCAAAGATGTCGTATGTTGGATTCATTTCAATTCTCATGCAGACAATGGAAAATTTCAATGGGGTCCACACATGACTAATGTGGAAAGCATTTGAGAGTCTTTACATTTCCTCCTTTTCTGCCCTTTGTTGTGGCTGACCAAACTTTGAGCACACAGATACACTGAGCCAGGTCCAAGAACCTTTTCTACCTTTTGGCTGCTGGTTGTGGACTCCAGAAAGAAGTTAGGCACCTGGAGATTTTGCTGATCTGATCTTTAGCTTGAGCTTTGGAGACTGGATTTGTAACTCCTCTTTTCAAGCACTACTGAGGCTGAAGATTAAAATGATTACATTAACAGTGTAATATTAAAGACAAATGGGTATCTTTGCTGAGTTTCACACTGCACTCATTGCTGTCACTTAATTTCATCTCATCCCATTCAGGATGCCAGATTTAATTTTGCATTTGGTGTTGCCAAAGATCAGTTTGAGCTCTCGCTGATATCAACTCTGGTGAATTTTGACTTTGGTCAGAGGTTAATAAATTCAGAGTAAACAGTTGTCATCAGTCTACAGTTTCCAGATCTTCCAACACAAGTTATTTGTACTGAGAACGTGTAGAAATTTTTGTCTGATGTCTGTCAAAGTAGTTTGGGTGTAAGCCATATCCATAGTATGACTGTCATATCGTCTCTCCCAACACTTTTCCCCAAACTAGGCAGCTGCTCTAACCGCATTACAGAACTGGCAGGCACTGAACTGCCTTGTCAATATGCAGTAAATGAGCCCAAACTTTCTCCAAACTTGTAAATATTAATTCATTAATAAGCAATAACATAAAGCTATGTGAGAGGGGAAAGACACTGGCAAAGTCTTCTTCACTTATAAGCAAAAGTGATCTAAGGGGGTGAGCCTACGTTGCCAGGTGGGAAATGCTACAGAGCAAGGTATAGCATGGTGTCCACGCTGCCCCAGCAAGTATGGTGTGAGCCTGGTGAAAGGGCTTGGAAGTGCCTCTGTGGAGTCACAGCAGGATACCTGGGGCTCAGCAGCACCTTGAGACTGGGAGGGCTTCCAAGAAGGCTGCAAAGAGGAGCAGAGAGATGGACCTGAACTGTCTTCAAGTGCAAGGATAACTGAATCCAGTTAAATCCTTTATGATGTTGATTCACTTGTCAAATACACGCATTTCACTGCAAAGAGATTCACTGCTCCCCTGAGAACACAAAGAGGACAAAATTTCTTTCCTTTCTTTTTGCACAGTACTTCGGCAATACTTAAAGTAACAGTGCAGCAAGTTGCTCTAATTGAGTTTGTTTGTGAAGCAGATGTAATGACCTCAGCACAAATCAGGACCTAACCCATCATCAGTCAGTTCTTAGCAGCTTAAGAAAAAGAGTTATTTACTTGATGTGAGCAACTAAATTTTTCTCTCTTAAAAGTTGCTGTTGTGCAATATTGCTGGAGTATGGGGCTGGTAAAACCAAAGCATGAATACTAAAACATTATGTCTGACTTTTGAGTGGTGTATCTTTTTTCAAATTTACCCAAATCTTCAGAATTCATGTCAAAGCAATACAATTTCAAACCAAGAAATTCAGTTTTCCAGCAATTATGTTTTGTATAGTTTAAAAATCATGTAAACAGTATTAGTTTCCTATTTACAGCACGTGATTCTGTACTCTTTTGCTTATCCTCTTTTAAACATGTAATTATTGTATATTGTAACTGCATATTAATATCATTTATTGTACATAGTTTATTTTAACAAAATAAATGTATTACTAAGTATTTTGACAGCATCATTTTGAGAAGGTGTGGTGCTCTGTTTATTTTCCCAGATGCTGATCACATACACCTTGCAGGACCTATCAGATAGGGAAAACACATACTAACATATAGGACTACTTTTGGATGGTATGGCCTGCATCTTAGAATCACAGAATCGTAGAATGGTTTAGGTTGGAAGTGACCTTCAAGATCATCTAGTTCCAACCCTCCTGCCATGGGCAAGGACACCTCCTACTAGACTAGGTTGCTCAAAGCCTCATCCAACCTGGCCTTGAACACTTCCAGGGATGGGGCCTCCACAGCTTCTCTGGGCAACCTGTTCCAGTGTCTCACCACCCTCACAGAGAAAAACTTCTTCCTAATACCTAATCTAAATCTACCCTCTTCCAGCTTGAAGCCATTACCCCTTGTCCTATCACTACATGCCCTTGCAAAAAGTCCCTCTCCAGCTTTCTTGCAGTTCCTTTTCAGATACTGCAAGGCTGCTATAACGTCTCCCTGGAGCCTTCTCTTCTCCAGGCTGAACAACCCCAACTCTCTCAGTCTGTCCTCGTAGGAGAGGTGCTCTAATCCTCTGATCATCTTTGTGGCCCTTCTCTGGACCCACTCCAACAGGTCCATGTCTTTCCTGTGCTGAGGGCTCCAAAGCTGGACACAGTATTCCAGGTGGGGTCTCACGAGAGCAGAATGTCTTCCAGTGTCCCCAGCAGAAAGTCACACAGGAGGTGACACTGCAGATGTTTGCTCATCTTGGGCATGTTCCTCTTGGGAAACTGCTGCTTAACCAAATTCTCTGCAGCCTGGAAACATGGAAGGTGGAGTTGTGGGACCTGCAGGTCTGGCTCCCTGCTGGCACTCAGCCTTTGGCTTACTCTAGTCCCAGGGTATCCCTCAGTGACTGGCCTGGAGATATTTAGTCTCCCATCTTCCACCAATATTAAGGTGGTTGGTTGGTTGCTCTTTCAGATATAACTTCTTTTTATTATTTTAGTAAGGGCTTCTTAACATTACTGTCTGTGGTCTCCACTGCAATATCATAGCACCATAAAAGCATTTTTTTCTCCCTTGAGTGAATATTTAAAGTGTTTTGGAGAGAAGCCAGCATGCGGCAGCCTAGCAGGCACTGGAGCTCTCCTGGTAGAGCAACTAGGAAAAGCATTAGTTCAAGCACTAGGAGTTTTGAGGGGAGTTTGTTACTCCCTGAGAACCATAACACATGGATAACAAAATCCTCCAACAAACCCTTGCTGATGTCAAGGAAGATGGTGAGCTGTGCAACCTTCAGCCCAGCAGACAGGACAGGGAGAGGCAGCAGAGAAAGTGAAATGCTTAAAGGGCTGAAGAAGTTACTTAAGGAAAGACATCCCTTAAATGCTGGACTGGAATCAAGAATATGACTGGCTCCAGTCTTCCAGGGATTCAGTGCAGTGATGTGGATCTTCTTTAAATACAATAAAAAAAAAAAAATTAAAAGAAAAGATAGTGTGTTTGTTACCCAGCTTTTCAATTCCATTGATTGCAAGACCAGAAGCAATCCCATTGATCAGCTAGTCTGGTCTTCAAATTAAGACCATAAATCCCATCATTCCTGAACTATGTCCCTTACACTGATTGGGCTAAAGCAAGTTTTGCCAGAGAAATGCTCTTTTCATGTTCCTGCAGCTTGTGAACCTCAGCAGGCTTAACCAGCCCCTGCTTGGGGCACTTGCTCGCAAAGCAATGACAAAAGGTGGCAAGGTCTGTTCCTGATAAAAAGGCACTGCAGCCCAAATCCCTGGCTGCTATAAATGGATACGTCCCCAGAGGAGCCAGGATAATTCAAGAGAGCACAGCATGTGGCCTGGAATATGTCTAATTTACCTGCCCCTGGAGGAAGCCGGTATTAGTCACCAGACTTTCCGCGGCCAGACTTTCTCCAGGAAGAAGCAGCATAGAGGACCTGTGCATCTGGGGTTAACAACAAGGTGCTGAATGCATCCTCCAGACCAGAACCTTCCTAAACTGCTGCCTGCTAAAGCTGGATGGATATAGCTGGGGAAGGATACCTCTGTACAGCCCTGATGCTTTTACATTTCCCTGAGGATCTGCTGCTGGCTACTGTCAGCGGGAGGATATTGGGCGAGACAGCCCTTTGCTCCGACCAGGCGTGGCGGTTCCTATGTTTTCATGTGAGTACAATGAGAGCAGGAGGGAGCTGCCTGTCCTGTTCCCCAAAGAGAAATTCAGTCAATGCAGGAAACACATGTCCGGGGAGGCTTCCTGCCCTTCCTCTCACTGTAACTCGGGTTTGAAGATGGGGTAAAATATACTGATTTCTGACATGGTCAGTCTGGCTGGGCACATCAACTACACCAGAGGAGCAAGGGAAGCTGAAGTTCAAGACCCAGTAGACTTTTGCATCTGTCATATAACAGGAAAGTCTTGTCAAAAATCAAAGTGCTGCAGGACTGTTAGTATTGTTGTTCAGGTTAAAAAAGCTGCAACAAACCTGAGAAATTGAGTGCTGTGCAGGATACAGATATGACTCATCACAAGGGACCTTGCAGCCTCTACACTCCAAAACACGTCAGGAAGGAAAAAAACAGCTCTATCATCACTCCCAGTGTCCAGAAGAGAAATTAAGGCATAAAGAAATCCACTGATTTGCCCTTACTCACCTGACATGTTTATGGCACAGTAAAGAGCCAAGTATAGTCCCCAAATTGTATAATCATGCTTTCTCCATATCTGCACCTTCTCATTTCTGAGCAGGTAGATGCAACCATCTCCCTTCTTACAGAAGAAGAGGTATTTCAGGCTGGGGTTGCAGAGCTGTGGATGGTTCGACACTGAGGCTTTGTGAAGGAGCTTTTCTCTGGCCACTCTGCTCCCTGCTTTGCAAGTGCAATTCTCCCAGGGAAGTCAAGTTCCCCTTACACATGTAGAGTAAAATTTCCTTCCCTTGTTTTTAGGTAGTGAACCTCATGCCAGTGGCACATGCAGTGGCAAATGACACTTTTAAGAGGTCCACATCACAGTCGGTGAGGATTTTTGTCTGGTGCTGGTGTTCGGTGCCCAGGTGAAGGGGACAACCAATGTGCTACAAAAAAGCAGTAGGGCTCTTCATGGGAGAGATAGTATGTGAGATGTGACAGCCTCTGTAACAAACACTCCTTGAAAATCTGAGCACCAAAGACAGAAGGGCTGTTTAACTGCTTTGGACAGGTGGGATGGTGAGATTTAAATCTGTGGCTTTTAAGAAGCATTAAAATGCCCCCCTAAAAGATGCAGGTGGCCTGGAAAGGGGCTTCTCATGCTCTGAGATGCGTGGGTTGTTTTGAATGCCTGCAGATTCTGAGCAAGACTGACCGTCCCAGCTGCAGCATAAAGGATGTGAAAGCCAAAAGACCTGGTCGCAAGAATCAAAATTGGTGGGAATTCAACAGAATAAAGACCTAGTAGTGCAAGAATTTTTGGAAAAAAGACCCATATTTGCAATTACCAGCAGCAGAAATGAAGTTGGGTCCTTGAAACTCACTGTGGTGCGCCCACCTGTGAGAACCCAGCAGAGCTGGACGAAGAGGGATGGGCACCAATCAAATGGGATGGTGGGCTCTGGCGTTGGCTGTACTTTAGTCACCCACAGCAAATCCACAGCAACTCCATTCACTTTTGTTCTCCTCCTTAAAAGACCATCTAGAAGCGTTAGCTTGTTTTCAGTCAATACATCCTTCCCACTCTCCCTCTTCCGCCTCCCAGTCTGGCTGCTACTGCATCAGTCAAAACCCTCCTTCACACCCAGCAGTGTTTCCTTCTGAACACTTGCTGAGGTTTCTACTGTCTCACCATATCTGGGTACACACCATATTTCCTGTTGGCTGCAAAGGAAGGAAGTTTGCCACTTTCTAACCCTATTTCTAACCCTGAGATGATAGCACAGACAGACTCTGTGAGAGAAATCCAGCAAAGGAAATTACTTCACATCAGCATCGAGGAGATGTATTGCAGGTGTTCACAGCTCTGGCGAAGAGTTTTCAGGAGCTTATACATATTCTACGTGAGAAACCTCTATGCATAAATAAAGAGGGACACGTTGCTTTAAATTGCTTTCATACTACAATTTTGAGGTTTATTAAGGACACAAAATAATTTGCAGGTTTCCCACAATAGTTGTGATGTCAGTTAGAACAGTAACAAGAACAGATGGATTGTGAGATGCAATTTGAAAAAAAACACAAGGACTTTTCTTAAAGGCAGCTAACCTCAGCAGCAGCAGAAAACTGCTCCTGCTGCTGTTTGACACAGCAGTCTCTATTCAGAATTACAGAAGGCAGAGTGATAAAATTGCCTTCTTCCTATTCAACCACAGTGCAGCTTTTACAATTCCACAGGAAAAAAAAAAAAAAAAACAAAACCCACACAACAAAAAAAGTGACAGCAACTAATAAACTACAGTTTAAATTAAATCTGTCTCAGTGAGGACAGAACACTTGGGGAAGGTTCAAGCACGCATCCTTGGAAATGAAGGTGACTGCATCCAGAAGACAAGACGCTTCATCTGGGGAAGGCAGGTGCTGATACTGCTCTCAGCAGCAATTCTCTCCTAATGGCTATCTGAGAAGCTGCCTTTGTTTTGTAAGCTCCTGCGAGCCCCTCTCACTTGGCAAATCTTCCTGCTTTCACAGAACTTCCCATTTTGTTCAGGGAAGAAACAAGGGATGAACATGGATCTGGCTTCCTCCAGGTGGGAACCAGAGGACAAAGGCACTTACATGGCTGTGGTCACCAGGGGGCTGTTGCAGCAGCTCCCGAGTGTCCCCTAGTTCGTAAATAGTGGGTCTGAGGAGGTGTGAACTATCCTTTGGCATGTCTGCTTTCTTTCCTGTCCTGGGCTTGTCTCACCCACATTGAGCATGTTCCTGGCCACTCCTCAGCTTTCTTGCAAGCACATCTAGCTGCCCTCCAGCTCTGTGTGCATCCCTGGAGGAGCAGGTCTCCATGGAGCTGAGCAGCGAAGGGAAGTGTGGAACACCCTCTGGAGTCCCCTCTTTCCCACCACCTCAGCCAGGGGCTCGCTGAAACCAAATCATGATCATCGCGTTTTGGCTTGGGCCCTCTAACTCTGGAAATTGTCAGGAGAGACTCCTTGGACACTGCAGAGTCTCACTGATTCTATATGAAGTCAGTTCCCACCCCCGGACAAAAGCAGATGGGAAAACACGCACTTTTGGTTTTACAGATTTGACATGTTTCTCTTTTTTTTCAAGGAATTATCTGTTGTAAGGCAAGATTTTTTTTCAACAGAATAGCTCCAGTTAAGCAAATCACTGAAATATGTGCTTAGCTGTAAAAGTCCACTGATATTAAGCAAAACAGTTAATCATGAGTTTAAGTACTTTGCTGGGTCAGGGCTGAGTATGCATTCATTCTAATTGCAAGGTAGCAATTTGGATACTTATTTCCATTTCATTGGCCTTAAGGCTTTTTCTTTGACTGTTATTCCTGATAGACCTCAGGGTGAGAAGAACTAATGGTGGGGGCGAGGTGGCGGACATGTTGGCAATTGCATTTACATTACTGGGAAGGAGATAAAACCCAACATGACTAAAAAGGCTGTTACACAGGCTGCAAGGTCTTTGTGGCCTGGTTCCACTCCCCAGTGACTGGTTAGTCCATGTGCACTTTGTGTATGAAGAAAGGTCACACAGTGTGAAAAGCCTGTAAGGAAGGGAAACTGCATCAATTTTCCTCCCCCTCCCCCCCAGGATTTGCTATTGTAAGGCTGTGTACTACATTTCTACAGCAATAATGCTTTGAACAGTATGAGGACAGGGGATTAAGCCTCATCTGCCCAGAAAAGTCAATGATTAGGAGCATTGCAGAGTGAGATCAAATTCTGGACTGACTTACACCCTCTGTAATGCTGGAGGTACCAGGGGTGTGAAGCCAGGGAAGAATTTGGCCCCTCCTTGCCCAACCTGGAAAAGGAGAGCTCAGGCAGTCTCGCATTCAGTCGTGGCAGTGGAACAGATGTCACAGTCGCAGCGGATGGCCACCGGGTAGGTGTAGAAGGGATCCACGTCAGGGGCACACTTGGGCAGCTTCACCGTCATCATCTTGGTCTCATTGTAGGTGCAAACACGGTGGTAAGACTCGATGTAAGGTGGTTCCAGCACCGGCTTCTGTGGGGAAGAAATGCTGGCCTCAGGCAAGAAGCAAGGCAAGCATCTGGAGTCCCTGTTTCCTCAAGGGGATTTAGTGTAAATAGGGGAGCCACTGGAAAAGGTGGAAGGGGCAATGGAAATAATTTTTAGGTTACATTGTTCAACACCTGCCTCTTGGAGCCATGCCACGGAGGCCAGTGGGTGTACGTGCGTGTTTCTGTTTGTTTAAAGCATAAAGCTCCAATTAAAGCTGCCTATCCAAAAAGCTGGTTTTCAGCAGAATATTAGCATTTCGACCAATGCACATGTTTGCCAAAAGCAGCTGCTTTCTTCCAAAAGGACTAATTTTCCATCAAAGAAAATGCGTTCTGCTGGAAACCCTTCCATGTGCATGAGCTGCACATCCCACAACGCCCAACGGGTGTACACCATCGGGGATGCACTCAGCATGGCAGCCAGCATAGAAGCCTGCAGTTCCTCATGGGAAAAACAGCTTTGCCAGAGACCTCATCCATCAGGACATGATGGGAGCCTGAAGGCCCCGAAACCCACACTCCCATGTGGTATCACAGTGGCATTGCTTTCACTGAAAAGTGAGTTTTTCCTTATGACAGGGGCACCCATTTTCCAAAGACTCCAAGAAGGGGCAGCGCAAACAGGAATGGGAGGCCACTGTCATCCTCTCCCTTGCGCAGACAGGAAACAGTGTAAGGTAACACAGCCAGGAGACATTTTAATTTTTTCTTTCTTTCCCTCTGTGCTGTGTAAAGAGCCTGCCCTGGGAACAGAAAATGACAGCATGGAAAAGAACAGATGCAACATTTCAGCAAGAGGATATCCAGACACCCTCTCTCTTACTACCACCCCCCAACCCCCTCCCATCCAAGTACATCGTGGTGCTTTCTAGAAGCTGTTGAGCCTACCACCAGATGCATTCCGCTTAACTACATCCCAGTGGTACTGCAGTACGGTAAGAGAGCCTGCAATGTCTGTGCTGCCAGAGGAGCTTGGGAGTAGGGGAAACCAGGTGACAAGAGGTCCCTCAAAAGAACCTTATCCCACCCGGGAAACCTGGCTGCCGATGGCCTTTCCCCTCTCCCCACCAAGCAGTGAAAGAGGGCAGTCAGAGCTGGCACACAGACCCTGGCGCCTCCTCTGCTCACTTATACAGAGCCCTTGTCTTCCTGTGGGCAGAATCCCTCTGGAGTCACTCGAAGCTTGCCTGAGTAAGTGAAACTGGGTCTGGCCCCTGGAGCCTTCCACTGGCAGAAAGAACACGACAGTCAAAAACTTGTTCTCTGAAGCGCGTGTAGATGTACTCATGTTCTTTCTTTCTCCTCCTGTACCCCCCTAAATCATAACTACTTCATATTTATACAGGGCTGTGACTTAAAACAGGACCAAATTAGAAACAGACATTATCTTTGGGATTTGCTTTTTGGAACAAAATATATTACCTATCAATTGGGAGCTCCATCTAAATCTCAAAGGAATTTTTTCCAGTAAAGTAATAAAGGCCTCCTCTCCTTAAGTGGTTAAGCTGTAAGCGGCTTTCAATTTACATAATAACAGTATTACATAAGTGATTCATTAGTATCATCACATGATGTGCATCCCTCTTTGAGGCAGTGGAAGGAGGGAGGGAACAACTTGCAGCAAAGTGCTCCACCACCAACAGTAGTAACGAGGAGGTCATGAAGTGGGACACAGCCCTTGCCTGTTTTCTAGATAGCTGCAAGCTATTTAATGTTTGGTGGGTTTCTATTGAGGGCTTTTCTTGGTGGGGGAAGCCCCACCCAGGGATGTCAGTGCCAGCCAGCTACCCTCAGCCCCGGGCACAGCCTCACCTCCCAGGTCTCACAGCGTCCCCAGCACGCGTCCGTCGTCACCCGCAGCCCCCTGCAGCCAGGTTTCTTGGCCAGGAAGGTGAACTCACGCACAGCGCAGCCAATGAAGGTGCGCAGGTCGATGGCAGAGGTCTTGAGTGTGCCACCACAGCCGGCCAGCACCAGGAGAAGCAGAGTGCCCAGGATCACGCAGTGGCACTTCATGCTGAGGCAGAAGGGAGAGAAGCGGAGGGTTGGGAGAGTCAGCGCAGTCCAGGAGGCAAGAATTGCTAGTGCTGTCCTGGTTTGAGGTAAAACAGGACCAATTGTCCAGCCCAAACCACAACAAGTGCACAGGCTCAGCTCCAGAGCTGGGATGCCCCTTCCTCCCCTCAGACACAGTTCCCCATCCTCATTCAGCCTGAGAGGAGATGGGCAGATATACAAATGAGGGGTCACCTAGTCCCAGAAGGGGAAAGCCTTAGTGAGAAGGTCTAACAGAAAGCAGCAGGGTGCAGACTTTCCCTGTGGAGCAGCGGGGTTTGCCTGGAAGAGATAAAGCCACCTGCCAGTGCCTCAGCCCCACTGAAATCTCCATATTGCAAGTTTACTTTGCAGCAAATGCCTTCCTACCACCCCACCTGGGATGCCCTGACCTTGCACCAGGCCTTCGGTTGCTCTCTCAGTGCACATACGTGTTGTTGGCTAAAGACCCTGGTAGTACTGGCCCTGGCAAGGCCAGTCTGGAACGGCTCCATCTGTCTGTCTGTCATCCACACCTATGGGGGGTGGCAGGATCCCTACTTTGCTGCACAGGGAGACAGCAGCACAGCTGCAGCTCCATGCATGCAGCAGGTAACACTAGCGTTTTGACAAGGGCATCTAATTCTGGATTTATCCCACTTACCGTTAGCCTAAGTTAGGAGCCAAGCATCCCTGAATTTGTGCTATAATCTGGAGAGATCAGCACCTCCCAAAAGTGTTATTGGAGTTAATATTACCAATACCCTGAGCACTGGGCCTGTGCTGGTCCACTCCCAGGGCTGCAGCCAGAGAGGCAAATGCAACTGTTGGTCGTCCCTCCTGCACACACTGCCCTACCCGCCAGCTCAGACCCAACCAAGGCTGCTAAACTGGTGAATGGAGCTGGTTAGATGGAGTGGACGTGGCCAAGGTGACCAGAAGAGGCTTGATCTCCTGACATTTTCCAAGCAGCCCAGCATTAGCCAAGTCTCTTTGATACTTGCAGCCTTTCTGTCTCTAACCATCAGTGAAGAAAGCAGCCAGCCTCTCTGAAAAACTGTCTCTGTCAAAAAAAAAGAGCTGGAAAGTAACTCTAAGCCACAAGATCCATTTTATACCTCATACACTTGCATTGCATTTAAAAATGTCAACCTCAAAACCCCAGACTTGACATTTAACTTTGAGAAAGTCAGCTACTGCATGGGGCACGCAGGCTTGCATGCATTGGCCCGTGTCCTCAGCTGGATAGACTTAAGTTAAATGAGCTTGGCCTGCCTTTTGCCTGACTGAAGTTTGAGTCTCTAGGCTCCTGTTAAACCAAATGCTTTACATTTGCTAAATCAGAGTTTTAGATCAGCACATGAAGTTTGCTACAATGAACCCCTTCATATATGCGGCCATGCATACACTATAGTCTTACACGTGATTAAATGTTGATTAAATGTGTGCTTATATATAAGCTTCAACAGATTAAAAAAAAAAAAAGGCAAAAATTCCTTATTTTTAAAAGCAGACGTTTGAGAGCAAAAGAGACAAACTCAGAAGAAATTGAACATTTATTCTTTGCTCCTTTAGCAAAACCTGCTGCTTTGTTCATGAGCCGGAGCCATGACACAGAGTAAACACAGAAGTACACTCACCTAACTTGTTGGAGTCAGATCTCCGTTTGCAGTTTTAAATTGCAGATGGCGTTTCAGGACGTCAGAGTGAGCAGCAGGAGACCTGCACAGCAATCTTTGTCAGCTTTGTGCTCAGTAGATCTCCCTAGCAGCTGCTACTGGGTTGCTTAATTGCTCAAATTTATAGAAAGGGTCTCGTCAATCAAGGCAAGACAGAGGCAGATCCTTAATTGAACTACCCCAGGCATCAAAGTCATTGACTGTAAAGCAAGCCTCTCCTTTCCAACAGCGATTATCTTAAAGGGTATTGTTTCATAACGTCAGCCCTGAAACAAAAGGAGTATCTCGCGGAGTGAAATAATGAGCATGCACTGGGGCAAAATGGGTCTTCTTTTCATAGTGGAATTGCAACACCTTTCCGAGGAGATTGGAGACTGGCTCTGAAATCATCATTACCTCCCTAATTAACAAGCCCTGAGTAAACAACCTGAAGGGAGGCTTTTCAAATATTTGTTAGAACAAACCCCTGGATTTTTGTCATCTCCGTAAGACCCTTTTTGACTCGATTGCTCTGTACAAGTAGGGGCAAGGGATGGGGGAGGAGGTGTGAGTTTGCAAGACAAGCAAATGTGCTCTTGACAAGCCAGGCAGCTGTCACACAGGTAAGCACCACCGTGCAAAAGAAATTTGGAAATTGTGTCCATTGCCTTCACCACGTAAACACTATTTTCAGCTATTTGTAGGACAGAAAGAAGCCAAGGAACCTTGGTACTAGGAACAACTTGCTGGTTAGTGAGTTCATAAAAGATGAGCAGGTAAGAGAAGTCCAGACATAAGCTCATGCAGCGACCTCAGGAAAGTCACCTCCCTCCCTGCCACCAGCTCACAGCTGGACAGTGCTTTCCCAGCGCTGGCTGCTCCAATACCCAGGCACATCCAGAAAAGGCTCAGTAAGCATTGGTGATTACGGACCCCTTGGGGTGCTGCTGTTAAAGGTGGCCACAGCAATACAACCCAACCCTGAGAATAGAAAATGCCAGAGAAAACCTTGATTTCAATAAATCCCATCCTATAATGTTTTAGAGCAAAACAAACAAAAGATAACATCACCTGTTGATGTCCAGAAAATGCATCGCTTATCAAATACGAAAAAATAATTACTGCAACTTTACAATTTACCTTACCAGTATCAAATGTATACTTCTGCTGGGTTGTATTCAGGCCTTCTATAGCATGACCTACAGAAACCAGCAAATAGTCATTGAGGAAATGTGATATTGCAGCATTCAGGACCAAATGAGGTATATTACTCAGGTGCTCTCCCTTTTTCAGTGTGACTAACAAATGGCTTGGGGTCCTTGTTTTGCTTCCTAGGCCAACAGCATACATTTGGAGCAGCAGCAGGACTCAGATTTGTGCTAACGCCTCCTGGGAACCCACAGAGCACTTGCTGTATTTTCCTTTTTAGCTTGGAGCAGCCATTGCTCGGCTTTTTTCTCGCTGGTATGTGGCCGTGCTATTTCCTCAGTCAGTAAGTTACACTGGTTACAAGCACATAAGCTGGCGTAAAAGGCTGGTTATTCACCCTCAAGATTTGCCTTTTCTGTCTAAATTAGGAAACGGTGATTGGAAGAAGTGAAAGAGGGAAGCAATTCTTTTGTCCACAGTCAAGCAAGACTTGAACTGAGGACTCGGGACATTTTGCATAACCAAGAGCCGCTGTCCCCTCTTTAGAGATGACACATGGCAGCAGAGCTTTACCTACGCTTACGGGAAGTGCTGGTGTCTGCACCAACACAACCATCCTAACTTTTCTCCTCCTTTCACCTTTTCCCTCCCCAAAGTTACTCCTCTTAACCACGTACTTCTAACGCAGAGGCACAGGAGGCCCTTCTCAGGACTCAGGCTTTATCAGCCATACAAATACTCTGCCCTAGAGGCTGCAGTGAGAGGGGCTGGGCTTTGCATATCAAGGTAGAGAGGCACCCAAGTGCAGGGCATTCTCCAGCCATGGGTTTCCAACAGTGAGCAAAGTCCCTTCTTCCAGCCTCAGCCTTGCAAACACTTCCTGACACACAAAGCAGCAGGCATTGGGAGCTATTGCCATACTGCCATCGTGATATGGGAAACAGCTGCTTCAGAAAATTAATTCACTTAACAGAAAACCAAACCAAACTAAAACAAAACCTCAAAACACAACAAAAAAAATATTAGTTTTTCCTTTGCAAGAGGAAGGGAAGAACAAAGAAGATGGGAACAGAATTGTTACTAAAAATTTAAAACAGTCCTGAAGTTGGGAGGGAGGGAGGGAGGGGATGTTTAAGATCATTCCCAGTATTCCTGCTCATTATTATTCACAGTCTTGCTAGCAGTAAAGCAGTCTCCAGTTTCAAGTGAAGACCCATCAGGTGGGATGAGGAGGAGGAGTACTGAATGGAGGTATTGTAATTGTCTTCATAGACGTGATCACTAGACATGTCCTGGACACCTATTTCTCCCATTGAAACCAGTGGGGAAAAGCAGGAGATTAAAAGCCAAATCAGATCACAGGGAGGTCAAGAGGAACTGCCAAAGTCTTGCCACTGATCTGAAAATATCAGCAACTTTCCACAAAAAACAACAACAACAAAAAACCACTAAAACTTTTTTGCTGTAATTTTCACTGATTAAAAATAAAGCTAGAAAAGAAATCTTTAAAGGCTTTTTTAAAAATCTATACTTTAACAGTTCCTGATTTGCAGAGAAAGCAGGTAAAAGTGAAAATATTGTTCATAAGTTCCCTTTATTTGATTCTGGAAATGTGCCAGCAAAAGTCAGGCCAAGATTAGAGACAGGTACAGGAAATACATGCCAGATGGCAGATCAACCAGCTTTGACAGATCCCTCTTCTTCTATGGATTAGAAAAACAGGTGCTGGACTTTCAGTTTGTTTAATTCAGTTTGGATTCACTCACTTCAGCTAACCGAGATTCTGTTCTCTTGTCTCCATTTGCACTGAATAACCTCATGAAGTAAAATGAAAGACAAGTTGCAAAATAACCCCTCTCACTTATTTTCTCTTTTGAACATCCTGTCTATTCATGGGACTGACACTCATTTCTGAAGGATTTTAGTCATGTTTCATGAAAAGCATGAGTGTTGGCTTTTTCCCAGGCAGAGTTTTGTTGGTTTATTGGTTTGTGTTGGGGTTTTTTTTAAAGTTAATTAATAAATATACCAGCTACACATACACTTGGCCTTCACAGTACATCAGAAATTTAAAAGCTGAGTATGTTTTCTTTCCCTGGATCTTTTAAATTTACTTGAAATAAAAGATGACATACAGATAGAACTTCTAAAGATGACTATGTCCTCTATTTACCTGCCTGTCCCCGTTTTGAGACACACAGAGGAGACAGAAACAGATTAACCAGGGCAGCACAGCTCATGAGGATTCTGCATCCACTCAGCCATCCAGGCTTGGGTGGCTTTTCCTCTGAATTCTGGAGTGGCAAAACACAGACATCAAGTGTGCTGTTCAAGGTGTCAGGGTTAGGAGCACTGGTAGCTTATGGCCTTGTGTGCTCCTCAGCCAAGCTCAAGTGACTCTCACAGGCTTGGCACCAGAGCTGCCACAGGAGCCTACTGCAACCCTCCATCATATGGAACATTAGTGTTCGTAAAGTACTTGTAGGCTTAATCTAACCAATTCCCAGCAAATCCTGAGAGGTCTTTGGACTTCTCAGCAAATCCTGAGTCCACCTTGGACTCCCAGGGACTCTAGTTGCTCTCGGCAGGACAGCACCATTCCTGGGTGCATTCTTGGGAGGTTTTGCCAGCAGGGAGGATGCTTTGCTCCTGAACTGGCCACTTACTGACCTGTCCTTGGCAAAGGTCCCAATATTCTGCATGTGCACTCCAAAAGCCTTTCCAAAAAGCAATCTCTCTTGTTCAAAAGACCTCTGGGATCTTAGCCTAAACCATGGGGGACTCCATAGCTGCAAGAGACCTTGGACATGCATAGGCCCTTCACTGCCTCCTGGAGGCGGCTTCATGCTGTCTTTTCCTATCTCCTCTCTGACACACGGAAAACAGAGCAATACCAGGTGCTGTTCACTTCAACCCCATATAAAACTCCCAAACTGAAGTTATCCAAACAGATTATTAACATGAACACCCAAATTCTAAGCCGTGCAGGGAACATTTAATTCCATCTCTGTCCTTCAATGACAAGCCTCTCAACTTCAAACATGCCCTAATGCATTTTTCCTAGTATTAACCATTTATGAGGACTATTTATATTTCCATTGGTCTCAAGATACTCCAGGTACTATGAGTAATCTGTCTGTATCCTGATTAATTCACAGCTCAGAAAGAGAGAGAAACAAATGGGGGGGGG
>VYXH01005332.1:91116-113065 GCA_013397275.1 Burhinus bistriatus
TTTGTGTCATCAGCAAATTTGCTGATGGTACACTCTATCTCGAATGTACTTCTCCTGTATGCATTTGGTATTCTCCAGACAAAGAAAGTGAAGATACACTGCTTAATTGCCATTTTTTCTCACATCAGAGACTAGGTAAGCATTTTTTCTCAAGACAGCTTTTTTTAGGTAAGTAATAATAATGGAGAGTCTCAGAGGACAAAAAGCAGTATCTTAGTAACACTGGTCATGAAATGACAACTGCAGCACAAAAGGGTAGTTCCCTGCCCTTGAAAGCAAAAAAATCCCTTTCAATTTCCCCAGCAGCAGAATATCATCTTGTGAACAATGGTGCCCTGTTCATAACCAAATTCTTTTGTATGCAGACATCGTGTCTAGACAGCCTTAGAAAAACTGTCTCCGCTTAATATCAAGGGGTTGGGTTTTATTGTATGTTCTTAAGTGTTTAACTGTATGCTCACGCACTGTTCACAAATAATGTAGCATAAATTTATTAAATTTTTCTGTGAGCTGATGGGTGCATCATCATAAGACAGGAAGCAAACTGGGATTGCATATTCTCTCTGAAGCTTATATCCATAAAAGTTTGCTAGAGGTCGTCCGGATAATACACACAAAATAGTAGATGATATTAATAGGGTAAATTTACTGCAGGAAGAGGAAATGACTCCACATCACTCCTGTTAGTACTGACCGGTTTCCCATCTAGACACAGCAGATTTGGCCAATCTCCTCACAGATCTTTATTTTACTTTTGGTGACAGCAACAGGACTTCCATCATTGACTCTAGCAGGAAGAGAATTAAGTCCTGCAGTTTACGGAAGAGCTGTACTTAATCTCTCTCCTCATGTTTCTGTACTTAGGAGAGGGAAGATCTCCATCATTCAAGGAACTATGAGTGAGACCAAGGTACAAATAATTTTATTTTTTTTTTTAAACTTAGCCACAGATAAGAAAAACATGAATTTTATTTTTGAGATTAAAACAGAATCCTCTCAGGCACAGGGCCAAATTCTGCCATGGACTAACACAAACTTTTTTCCTACATATCCTCCCCTCTAAGCACCTGATTGATTTGGGGTCATTACTGACTTGCTATGTCCAGGTCTTTCCCATCCTCCTGTTAGCAGAGGAGAGGATGTCTTTCTTCTAGAGGAGCCAGGTGAGAGGCACAACTTGACCTTCCAGGGGATCCCACAGAAGGGTGGCTAATGAGGGTAGGAGCTCTGGAGGGCATGAGGAGCAGGCTCAAACAAAACAACTGGAGCCTACATGAGCTCCAGGTCAGAGGCATGTAGTTTGGGGCTGCAGTGGATTTGGCAATAAGGAGAAGGGTCGCCTCCTGAAGGAGAGGGAAGAATTTAGGATGGGTGAAATACGCTCTCTGATAAGAGGAAGAAAAGGAAAACTGTGAATGAGAGAGGGCACGTGCCAGGTTGGGGCAAGGAGTGATCAGGAGGTGTCCAGTCACTGAGGTGCTCAGGGAAGTGTTGTGCGGTGGAAAACCAAAGGACAAGGGAGCCCAGGGGGAGTGGGTGAGGGTTACCCCACAGCCCTCTCTCCCCAGGGCAGGGAGGAACCATACCTGTACAGAGCAGGTGTGTCCTCCCTGTATCGCTCACACTCCCATCCCACCAGCACAGGGATGCCAGAAACCTTTCTCCTCCCCACCTCCTCTCCACCTGCCCAGTCCTTGTTTTGTAGGCAAAAAGATAACCACTCCAACTCTGCAAAGAGACATTTCCAGTCAGTAGGACTTTGCTTGGAAAACGTATTAGCATGAATAAACTGATGAGGATAATGGATGGGGATGACAGAATGTGAACTCGTGGAAAACAATTCCATGTTACAGTAAAGGAAAATACATTTCAAAGCTGTGTTTTGGGGACTTCAACCACTGCCAAGTCAGGCAGCACAGACGGAGAAAAGCCAGTATGCAAGTAAGGTCACGCAGTTTTAACGGACTGCTAGTATTTCCACAGCAAGCTTGAAATCACTGCTCTTAAGCCTTACCTGTATTTTGCACATCCTGGGTACTGTTGTAAGGGAAATGCTCCCCTTTCATCATCCCCTTTCGGTTGCTGTTGTTCTGTTCAATAAAGCACTAAGATATAATACTTTTCCCAGTTCTGCCTTGCAACTATCCTTCCATGATGAATGAAGGCTAGTCAAACAGTCATCCCATGAAATCAAGCTTATGCAGAAACGACAACTTAAGCGTTGGAAATTGAGTTGTTATTTATTATTGCAGGATCTGGATTTCATGCTCACACTCCTTGCTGCAATAATGATACAACCATAACAGGATATTCTACGTCAGCGACTAATTGAAGCCCAATCAAAAGAACATACCAGCATGACATTAAATGGCTTATTTATGGGTTCTGTTTTCCTAGACAATGAATCCAAGCATTTATATTTAATTATTAGATTTCAAATCCCAATAATAGGTTGGATGTTATTTCATTAAGTTATATACTGCATACATTTCATTGCCAATGATTTTAAACTGGTTTGGTAATTCAGAATAGGAAAAGAGAAAGCAGTTTAATGACGGTGGATTCAGCAGGGATATAAATTATGCTTGATTAAAAGGGAAGGAAAAAAAAGAGGGGGTGAGGTGGGTGTCTTAACAGTCTAATTACTTAAGTTAATCTCTTTTCCTAGGCACTGAATTCATAAACTAAAGGGTAGACTCTCGACATACCCGATACCTGCTGGAAGATGGTGCACTCCTGCACGTGCATGTTAGGGCCCCTTCTTGGTTAGGTCAAGCCTGAAGCACTTGATACAACCCAGGGGGCTGCTGTTGGAATAGCACTTCTCATAATCCACGCAAGGAAACTACTGCCCCTTTATAGTAAAGTTTCCTAAGGAAATAAATTCTGTGTTATCATGCCATGTGTACCTGAGTGCTGGCAGTTCTCCTCTCCACAGCTTCTGTACCAGTTAAGTTCAACCACGTGCCAGAGGAGTCAGTGCCTCTGACTTGGCTCCTGCAAGCTGTACCTATGAAGCCATACAGGAGACACACAGGAAGCCAAGCGTCGGTAGTTGTGCTGCTGCTGGAACTGCTTGATCTTTGTTACTAAAGTGCATTTGGACTGCATTGAGAGTTACTAACATGCATTCATTAAGAGAAAAACAGATGACAATTCAGAGAAAAAAAGAAATTGAAAAAGTTGAAAGTTGATGGACTAAAATACCATGGGACAAGCAGCCATCTCTGCTCTTCCAGATTCCAACCAAAACCTGCAAACCAGCAAGAATTCTTGCACGTGCTTGGCCTGTATAGACAGTACCAGCAGAAGAATCAAAAAGCCTTACGCAGCCTGCAAGGATCTGGTCTTTGCAGATATTGATCACAGGTACCCCTAAATTGAGGCAATGCATCTCTAGGAGCTTCGGGGGATAACTGGACACTGATTTCCATGCATAGAGGAGGGCATGAGGGAGGGGCACTGAAGGTTGTGCTGTAAGGGGGACTTACATGGACCTTCCCTGGAAGCAGAGCTCTTGAAAACAGCTCCTTTTTTCTGATTTGGCTTCTGTGTTGCACATATTTGACTTTACCATCAGCAGAATTAGCTCTACAGGACGAGAAAACAGAAATAGGTTGTGGGAGAAGAAAAAGGGGAGGAAAAAAAATCATTCCTTGGGTGATCTTACATTAGGGTGTCAAATCAAAGCCCTTATCTCCTGTATCTTTAGCTGTTCTGTTGCATTTATTGCAGAAGCATTGCTAAATATTGGAGCAAATTTATAGATTTCAACATTTTCAAAGTACTTTACCAACAAACTCTGAATAACCAAATAGCAATGGGATTTGAAGCAGGGGAGGGGTCTTCTAATGATTCACGTTGGGAATTCTAGGAGGATTTAGTAGATTGAAGGTCATTATGGAACTAGAATTGCATCTGAAAAAAAGCTTCAACACAGTTTTTGCTAAAGCAGAGTTACATTGCGAGGTCCAGTGAGAACAAAGCTCCACAAGACCTCTCAAAAAAATTCCAGTTCTTTAGCTAACCACATGGAGAGGCATTTGCTTGTATAAGGCTAAAATACCCACTGGTCCATCATCACCAATCCTGCCCCCCTTATCAGAACTTTGAATAGAACAATAAATTTTGCTTAAATTTAGTCCATTGCAAGCTTTCACACTTGTGTCTGTGGGACCTTGTTGCAGGAGGCTGGCATCACTCAGCAGCACAAGGAGGAGGGAGGGGTGGCATGGGGCACCACACACAGTTGGAAATACTCTTTGCTTTCTATCCCCAAGAGCAATTTTTGTCTGGCCAGAACTGACGTTTGAAATCTAGTGCATAATCACCAACCATGACAATGACGGTCTGATGAGAGTCATGGACAGCAAACAGCAATAATATCCCTTTGTGTTTGTGAAAGGGTCTGTGGACTAATAAACTAATTACCAGTGTCTGAATTCCACATTTCCTTGCTCCAGAAATCAAGACCGTGTTTTGCCAAGTTTCAGCATTCTCTGAGATCTGTCGACTGCAGAGTTTAGCCTACTGACTCCAAGATGCCTGAAATAAAGACTGTATAATGCAGATGCCCGTCTTGGTTTAAGATAGTTAAGTGTACAGTGATTTCCTACTTATGCACGTTGTCTGCATAGCCGAAGTAATCTCTAAAAAAGCATGGGAGTCATCGCATAGTCATAGGGATGACAGACGAGCATAAGCTGTAGTCCTACTCAGCGTATTTTGCAGAATTAATATTAAAAGATACCCAAAACTGAGCTGGACTGTTTGATCAGTTTGTGTACACAGCTAAACCACGTCTGCTTCCCCAGAAGGTGAAGATTCAAAATTGACCCAAGCCTGCTCAGTTCAAAAAAGGTTTGCAGGTAACCTCTGCCTTTTGTTGCTGGAGGTCTGCATGCATCCTTGTACAAACGCAACGTCTTTCCTTCCTTGCTGTCCGGGCAATTATACTTGAGCTTCCTTCTGCTTGGGTTGGCAGGTTGGCACGCACATCCTCACTGCAACACTCCACTAACCAGATGCTCTATAAATACTGCCTCTTGCGTTGTTGCTTTCTCTGTCGGTGAAGTTCGGAGGCTTTGTACACAATGAAAAACTTGTCCAGGCTGGTGAAATAGTAAGAATTTTGAAAACAAGATTCAGAAGCAGTATAGAACAACTTAAATGTATTCCCTTTCTCATACTCTTTTTGGAAGATCTTCCCAGATTCAGGGATAATACAAGACAAGTTCCCAGACAATCTCAAGTGTGTATCCAAGGTAGGAGCCTCTGTCCAGCAATGCAAAATACGTATTTCTTTAGATGTATCCCAAGCTTTCCATCCTTCCTGAGTGATCCCTAACTTCTCACACCTTCAGTGATTTGGGGGGAGGATTGGGGGAGTACTCAATAGACAAAACGAATGGGGGGAAGAAAACAACCAACCAGAAAAATAGTCAAAGATAAACTTTCAGTGTAACATTTTTCACGTGATAGAGACTTCCAGAAAAGCCTGCAGTCACTACTCACAGTGGGTTAATACAATTCTTTTCAAGGTATTTACTAACAAATTCAGGATGTTCACTTTGGTTTCAGCATTTAATCTTTAAAACCATAGATAGCTCTGAACTCATACTGCGAGACCTTGTATCGGTTTCTAGTTTAATACCCAAGCTACTGCTTTACTGTACATTAACGCGATAATTGAATACACAGACTTGGGAACAGCCTTTACCTGCACAGGAAACGGCTTTTGTAGGCCACAGACTTGTGATCTGGGGACCAAATTTAATGTAAGATAAACTAGGCACTCTGCTATTACATGAGAAACCAAAACATTCCTGGGAAGGAAACACAAAAGATGAAAAATTAGCAAAGCAATTATCATTACAAAAAGTAGTTAACTAATTTAATTTTTTAATTCAAATCCTTTAAAGGTTTTTTTTCTAAGTTGCAAGTACTGAAGACAAATCCCACCCTGAAGGCCAACTTACTGCATGTTTTAATATTTTTTTTTTAACCTCTGTGGAAAATACTTGCCTTGCAATAAGAAAGTAAATAGACATGAGGTTGTTCAGTGATCTGAATATTGTCTTACAAGTATTTAAAGAGATTTGCGATAATGAGCTCTTCTAACAAAGGCATGCAAGATCCAACTGCTGAAAATTTAATTTGGCAAAATTCAAAATGGAAAGAATTTTTAAGAATTAGGTTACTGGAATAATTCATATAGGGAAATGTCATTTTAACATCAGAAGTAGATGTTTAATACAGCTCGTCTCCAATTTTACTGCAGCATCTGTACCTACTGCGCTTCTGCTAAAGCCGTCCATCAGCACTACCCCTGACCAAGGCTCCATCCGTGGTTCTCTCCAGAGGGTGTTTCCCACGTACGTAACCATCTTAAGCCTTTGTCCTCACTTCCAAACTGCAAGGCAGAGTAGCATGAGGACTGAAACAGTAAAATGATGCTATTAAAGAACAAGTTCCTTCACCAGCTGCAAAGTGTAATGCTCAAAGGGTTTATAAAGAACACGCGTGTGCATCTAATGCCTCTTTTCTGTATCCACTGCTCTTTACCTCCCTCACAGGCGTGGCTGTGTGCGGTACAAGGATGCTCACCATCATGAGAGGACCTTTGAAAAAATAAACTTTATGAAAACTGAGCATTTACTACGGTAATTCTGGCAGAAATTTACATTGCCACCTCATTGTTTGGGTGTTTTTTCTCAGACAAGTGTCCTTACATTTAATACACGCAAATGGGCATCTGACCGCCGGAAGTTCACCATTGAGAAGGTACATGAAGTTTAGATGGGAGGAGATGGAAAAAAAAGCCAAGCACCTGGAAAACACTTCATTGCTTCTTTATTTAGATGCACCCACAGTACAGAGCCTCTTGAGCATGTGCAAAAGAGGAGGATTACACAATTATAACTGGGAGCACCATTGAGTTCGAGTTTCTCTGATACCATTTTTAAGAAAGTAAACTATTTCCAAAGAATGACATTTGAATCCAAGAGCTTAAGACCTGCTTGTACTTTATCCAGAGGTGGAAGGTATTTTTCTTTTATTATTACTTCGATGTAGAGAAGACATTTTCACAGTCTGGTTGGACCAGTCTATCTATTTTCCTACGCACCTTTTAATGTATATAAAAATGTTTCATTTTTCCCGCCTACCCACAGATAGTTAAATGCATCTAAGTTTAAAAACAGTAACGGACCAGAGCATTCCTATGGGGAAAAATGAACTTTTGCTGCCCTCTCCTGCTTAAACAATGAAATGCTAAAATATTAAGATCTATGAATCTAATGCTAACCTTGAAACAAAAAGCATGACAGGTCATTCGCTATACTACAATCAAAAATAGGACAACAACAAGAAATGTATCAGTACTATTTATATTTGAAAACTCCTCATCATTACATGAGGTTATGAATACAACATATTTACAGTAAGTGATCCAAATAACAAAAACTTGTATTCAGAGAGGTCATGATAGAAAGTGTGTGCTTCTCTGGATGGGAAGCAACACTTGGATAAAAGTTTTCAATCAAAATCAGTTCCATTCTGTTTCAAGATAATGTTTCATGGACTTCAAAATGAAAAACTGGGCTATACAAAATCTGCTGCACATACCAACTAGAAAAACTAACTGGTGGCTCACTACAGAGCTGCTGAAGGAAAACAGGTGAGCCAAAATAAAAAAGCCACATGTAAATACGAACATTCTTCAATCTTGCGCATTGTCACCTTTGTCTTGTTTTAGGGCAACTGCTTTGGGATGATATTGTTATGCAATTACGAGAAAAGGCCATATTTGTTTTCCAAGACAGAACTAAAAGCAAATTATTTTGGCTTTATCTGGGGGGAGAAGAATCTAGTATTTCCCCATCCTCACAAAACAATAAAGAGGCTTATAAAGCTCCTAATATATTTTCCTTTCCATAGTGAGAGAGCCTAAGGCTGTACTTAGGCAGGTATAATGCAAGTACAGCGGCTGCATTTCTTACTCAAGCGATTCTTGGCTCTAACACCCTCAATTTTTCCATATACAGGAGGAGATAAAAAAAATAAATTAAATCCTTTTATTTATGCTAACAAAACCATGATTAAATTTACCGTAACCCTGCTAGTGAACGCTCCAACAGCATTAGAATACTTTTATTTAAAGCATTCCAATCTTTGGAAGAGAGACAAAAAACACTCAAAAGCAATGAAAGGAAAACAATAAGGGAGACTTGCAAGATGAAGAAAGCAATGTGTGCTCAATTTAAAGTATAGGAGAGGAACTTTACTTTTACAGTTGTTATATCCCCATGACCTGATGCAATGCCCTAGTATTGAAAATGCAGCTCATTCCTTTTACCAGAGAGCATTCAATCCTTTCTCCTGAAACCAATATGGTACAGGACACAAGCCACCACCCAACAACTGCTGTACGAGCAGTTAATAAAAACATTTACACAAATAAAGGTAGTTTCTGGAACTCAAGAAGCAAACGAAAGCGTAATTAAACAGACGCACTGATCACACTTGGGCCCATACGCTGCCGCCTTCTTAGCCCAGAACTCCAACTGATACCAATGGGAGCTCTGCAGAGTGGCAGGACATCGCATTTGGATTGTGGCAAACAGTGGATCCCGGGGGTACGGTCGTATCATTGTGGCAAGTGCTTCTTCACGTACATCACACAGTGCAACCTAGTGTCATATCCGCCTTTTAGAGTCAAGTGACTAATATCACATCGTCTCATTCACTTTAAAGAAACATTCCTTCTCGGAAGTGATAAATCATCTATAAACTTTAGATACTCCCCACTATCCCCACATCAGAGGTAACATCAGAGGTAACAAAATATTGCAACCCATCAGGTTCTCATCAGTTTTGTATGATCAATACCAGAATGTCATGTCAAAACCAAAAATAGTTATGAACAAACAACACTCACCTAAACTCTAAGTACAGGACAAGGTGCTTTTTCTAATTTCACATTGTTGTGTTTTATTCCACGAGGTGGAAAACATTAATCTTTTTTCCTCCATTCTATCTGTTTTTCACAACTGAATATAGTCTTTAAGCATGACTTTAAGTCCATCCTCTTGTAAAGCATGATCATTTCACAAACAAATCACACTAGCAAATATTTTTTGGTAACAGAAATAAAAGACTGTCAAAATCAATGGGCTAAGGGACATGATTTGTTATAAATTTATTTAATCTTCAGTATTTCAGCTTGCACCTTTGCTTCAGCACTTTAAAATAAAATGTTTCAACTATGACAGTAACTGCCTAATTTACATTGCGTCCCAGTCAAGTGTTCTTGAAAGAAGCTCATATTAATCCCATTAAACCATGTCGTGTTGGTGTTGCATATGACTAGTTCCACTTTTTTTCCCAGAATTAACAGTGTCAAGTTTTTACAAAATCATTGAGTTTACAACATTGGTGTGCGCAGACTCAGGAGTACAAACTGTGACCTGATAATCCTGAAACAGTCAGTAGTCTAGGAGGGAATTCTTTTTTACCTCTTTTCCATGCCTGAAAGCAAGAAAACTTCAAATCCTACTGTGTATTTAAATGGTAGGAAGAAAAATACACAAGCTTGTATTTATACTGTATTTCTATCAATGGCAACAGGTCATAAATTCATGTTTGCGACTATCACAAAGACTCATGAACACCAATTCATTTTTATACTGTAAATACTGCTGGATTGATGGTTTAGGATTATCAATTCACTGTTGTCATATGTCTGTAACAGTTCAAAAGCATCCTGGAGAAAAATCCTGAAACACATACCTTTCGGTATATAATAATGCAACTGCATTAGCTAAATATATACTGTACATAAGTCTTATCAGTATTTTACCTACCAAAGATGTAAGATTCCACTTTCAAATACAAAGCAGATAGCCAATAATGTATACTTATAATACAGCCCTCTTCTGTTTGTTTTTTTTTTTTTCTCTTTTGTTTTAAACAATTTGGTCACAATGCACCTTTGATATAAAAGCATTTTAAACTTTATTATTAATACTCAGAACATTAGGATTTCCAGAATTTTTTTCAGTAGCATTTGTAGAACCACTTTTGGTAACAAATACAGTAGTTAGGAATGAGCATCCAGATGAGAATGCAGAAGTAAATTATCCAGAATCCTTTCCAGCTAAGACCATAGGGCTGGTACTGTGATGAGTAATAGTACTAGAACCACAAAAACACTATAATATGTTTCTTAGAGGCTACATCCTCTTTTGCTGGAACACTTTATAAATACATATTAAAAAGTAAGGCAACAACTCCAAACAGTCCAAACTACTATCTCAACTCAATTTCCATTTAGAACCATGCCCACTGTAGATCAATTTCATGCTTGCACTGTTTAGCGTTTGTCTTCATTCTTTCAAAATGGTCCAATAAAAACATACTGTAGTAATTTAGCAATTAGTATTTCTAAAACAACTCCAGTATGTGTCCAATGCCATATCACTAATACTGGTTAGGTAAAGTCCAGGGTGTTACCACTGCCCATTCTTAAAGGATTGTGGACATTAATTTCGATTTGCGATGAATAGGTGCAAGAATCCAAAGCTCCCTTTCCTACTATGTTTATCACCTACTTGTTTTTTAACTCCTAATGTTCAAATTAAGGAAGCACCAGAGACAGCCTGGTACTAAAAGAATGCTCACACCAGTAAACAAAACTTTTATTCAGGACCTATGTTTTTCATGGCCCTGATCTGAATGGACATTCAACTTAACGAAGATGTGCAAAAGGAAAAAAGGTCAAATTACAGTAAAGTTATCCAGAGAAGGAGGATGTTACACAAACTCATAAGGAAATGACAGTCTTTTTTTCTCTTTTACTATAAATACACTTAACAGTTTAGCAGAAAGACAAGCTAAATTTTAAGATTGTTCACATTTGAAAGTTGTATTATACTCTCTGCTAACGATAAATAAGGAACAGGTCCTGACAATGGAATTTGACATCGCAATTTTCATCAACAGATCTTTGAAGACTGGTTTTAAAGAAGGGTTAAAACAATGATTATGTTTGCAAAGTTCTGAGAAGTCCACCTGCTGTCCAAACTTTGGATTAAAGTCCTTATTTTTTTCCTTTACTTAGAGACAGGTATATACAGTGCTGTTGTAATAATGAAACAAATGTGAAATCTACTGTAAAGTTGCACAATACAGAAAACTGTTGCTCCATCTTCTACTACATAAATGTGTGACTCCACAGGATAATAATGCTGTTTTGTTTTTTTGTTAAGTTGGAATTATTCCATCACGTCTAAGACCTCTCTTTAATTCCAAATCCTCCAGTTTTTTCCACAGTTCTTCACGTTCTTTCTCTTTCTTCTTCTCACTGACAGAAGAAATAAAACAAAGTGTTAGCAGGAGAGAAGACTGTAGAATATTTATGTTAAAAAAATATATTGTTGACATAATTAGCAGGGCTAATTTTAGTGAACACAACTGCAATTTTACTAACATCCACTTAATCTTTGTAAATATTTTTCTTTTTTTTTTTTTCCCCCTGCTTTTCATTACCTACATAAGTATCACTAAACAAAGCAGTAGGAAAAGAACATAAAATGCAAGCTGAACAAAGTGACAGTGTTCACAGGGACTAATTTGTAATAAAAAAGAAAAAAATGCCATGGGCTTTTATTATGGAACAAATATATCATGATTATAAAAATTAACATTTCAGGACTAACTTGCATTTAATTATTGTCAAGTTTATTTATTTAAGCAAAGTATTTTTTAATGTTATAAATAACAGTCACTTACTAAAACAGGCATTCCCTCATCCTTTTAGAATCATTCTTCTTACTTACATTGACTGGTGGCTTTCATATAGCTGAGATACCAGCCAAGGGAAAGTTCAAGTTACAAGATATGTCCACTGTTCAGTGATTTACTTTTTTTTCCTTTACCAAATTCCTACAAGAAGATCTACGTAGCATTTCCTTTAACAACAAACTTTAATGCCCGATTTGATAAAATTATACAGCTAACCTAACATTTGCTTTACCTGCATTATTTGCTTTCTAAATTTCCTGTCTCTGACAGTTTATTTTGAATAAATCTCCTTAATGCTGCAAGGTATAAAATGCTTTCAAGTTCTCACCCATTATGCAGATGTGGCACATGCTACTACACTGTCTGGTCCTGTTAAGAGCAGAGTTCCTCATCTTAATGGGCAAAGTGCAATCACAAACTGACTTAAGTCACTGACGTCCCTCAGTAAATGGCCGGATTGTATGACCAGTCCTAACTTTCTCTGCCTTTTCTGCTAGAAAACCGCGCTGTGTTGTCTCAACTGCACTAACAGATTGAGCCTTATTTATCAACACCTGTCTGGAATTCATCTGGCATCTTAGCTCAAATATATATCCAAGTCTCTAAAAGTAAAATACTGTATTAATGAACTAACCTGTTAAGCGTAGATTTTTTCTGTATAAGACTTTGTATTTTACAACAACAAAGGAGAACAAAAGGACTCCAGTCACACAATTCAAAAAATATGACCTCCAAGAGCCTTTAGAGACCATACTAACCTAACAAGGTCGGATGACATACGGTACCCTTTGCTTTGCTTGGGGGAACCCTGAGTCACGGAAAAGGTATGACTTAAATGAAGCTGAAAACTGTTCAGAGTTCCTGAAGTTTTCTCTTGGTTTTTTTTTTTTTTTTTTTTCATCTGACACTTTGGATAAGCTGAAACTTTTGAGAAAAGATGCTGCACTATCATTGGAAAACACAGATTAAGGAAAATAGGAGAAAAGACAAAAAGCATTTTACTTGAGTGGAACTAATGATTGTCTGAATGGTGTATCTAATGGATCCTGCATGCTAAAAGACTCAGACACAGCAAGACCTCTGAATAAGAAATGAAACGCTTGAGAGATGCCTCTTTGCTTTAAGACCACATCTAGCCTAAGAACAGTAGTTTGAAAAATCAAATCTTAGGGTTTTCCCTCATGCCTCTTTCCAAACCTCCGTAAGACTTTTTTGATGTCTTTAAGCGAAGTGTTATCTTTAAACTCTTGTTTTTCTATTGTTATTGAAGATCTTGATACATTTAAGTTTTTTGGAATGTGGCATCAAAAGGAATCCCATGAGGAATGCAGATTCCCAAGCAATGCAATGGATACTGTATTTCATAAGAGGTAAAGAACAATCTGTACATAGTATTATCTTACATCTTGCAAAGAGAAGGCTAAAGAGCATGCAGAGGAAAAAATGAGGCATTGAGATTATGTGACTACATCAGAGTGTAAGGGAAAAACTAAACAGCAGGCCTTATGCACAGCTGACAAAAAAAGCTTTAAAAAGTTACCGCTGACGATCTGACTTGTAAGTGGCTGTCAGCTCGTCAAACATGGTGCTGTTCATTTCCATAAATGCCTTCAACACATTGTAGACTAAAGCCACAATAGCCCTGTGAAACATTAAAAAAGAAAAAAGAAAGGAGTCTATTAGTTTCAGGTGAAATCAAACATGAAATAGAAGTGTCTTCTCTTAACAGCATTTCTGCAACCAATTCTGCTCTTGCAAGTATGATACTGTAAATTCTTTGATTTCAGTGAAACTACTTTTGATTAACGTATTTAAAGGTGAGAATCAGCTTTCATGTCTCTACTGACTACTTAAAGTGGAGCAAACCAAAACTCTAGGGTAAAAGGTAACAACAGAACACAATTACATATAACTACAGACTCTTCCCTCATGCAGTGGAGCAATTCTGAATGCAACTCCAGGGATTCAAATCATCAGTGCCGGCAGAAGGAACAGAATTTAAAACATGAAATGGGAGTGATTCATATTTCCTTATGATTTTCCTATGAAGCTGAACATTCAGCGCATCTATGCAAAATACAAGGTCGTATTTCAAGAGTAAATTCCTTGTACTCATTAATTTCATATTCATTTTCACTTTGGTGCAGCAAAAAACTCAAAAAACCCCACATATCCTTCAGATGAGTGCTGCAGTATCTGTGTAAAATTGTGTGCAAGTGTGTATATATGTAAAAATAAATAAAACTATATATATTTTATATATATTAAAAAAATATATATTATCTATATCTCTCTCTCTATAAACTCTACCTACTTTGCTTATTGCTGTTCCTGACCTTACCCAAGAGCCAATACACCACTGCTTCTTTGAACTCGAGTTGCTTAATTGCATAAAACATGACAGGCATGATCTGTTCATACAGGGAGAAATGATGTATAATAATAATAGCTTCAAAAAGGCTTCAAAGGCATTCTGTCCCACAAAGGTTCAAAAAAGGTAGAATCAGTTTACTCTTTTATACCATCTCACTGGGTAACTAATGTAAAATATACTAGAATTTCCGAAGTAAGATGGGTCTGCCAATAGTCTGATTATCTAGAGGTCAAAATTCCTTTCTGGCAGAGTTGAAGATAAAGAAACAACAAAGCAACTGAAAAGGGAGAAGGGAAAGAAACAAATCCAAAAAACTTTCAAAGAATTTGGAATAGATTATCAATCAAGAGATCCCAGTTTCTGAACCACGACCATGGTTGTCACATACAGACATGGGGCTGCTTAATAAACAGCTCTTCAGCCAGGAGGCAGTGAATCAACATTACAGGTGCTAGGAACCTTTGGAGCAAACCTATATAGCAGACAAACCACGTGCCATTTCCCACACTCCCCTCCGCCCCGTCTATCATTCACCTCTTTCAATAAACTGTCATTTTTGTTGCCTGCATTTAAAAATGTTCTTATAAATATAAAAATTCTTTAAATACCTTCTTTATTTTACATGTATCTTAACCTGGCTTGTGTGTCAAAGGTACAACATTCCTGTGGGTATGAAAACTCAGAGAACTGGAATACTCGCAATTACCAGAAGCATCCCAGTGCATAGTATAAAAGGTTGGGCAGGAGCACGGGCAGGTTGGAGACTGGTAATGCTTTACTACCCCATGGGAAGTGTCTTTTTGTGATGAGGGTTAGTTACAGAAGCTTTCCAGTAGCATTTGATTCATCACGAAAACACACAAACTTGAGGTTTGACTAGATACAGAACAAAAAGACTAATGTTTTAAAAGATGAAACATTTTACAAATACTTTACAGTAAGGTCTTAAAGCAACTGGGACCTGAACATAGCACAGATCATTAAAAATACTGGGGTTTATGAATCGGTAACCACCTTGACTTAGAAAAACTTTTCAACTAAAGTGCGGAATACACGGCATATAACTGTAATAGTATTTTCCATTAAAACACTTTCTACTAGGTCATTCAGTTTAAGAATTATTCCAAATTAACAGAATATCAGTATGAAGTAACTACTCCATTACTGCATGTAATAGAGAACAGCTGTATTTAAATAAATTTAGAAAAAATAACCCAACCTAAGAATATACTGATGTCTACACGCTTCATAGATGTTTAGAAAAATGCTAGTACCAGAGGTCTACCAGAGGTATCAGCATCATCCATGATGCAGCCACAAAGCTTTACTAATGCCAAGTGATACTCTTCTAGACAATTTACGATCAGGCTTAAGACATTAACCAGTTCATGAAAAACTGTGTAGGAGAAATGCTTGATAAGCAACCCTTTCTTCAGTAACAATGTAACATCTAACTTCTCTTTTTTCCAACTTGTGAAGTCTATTTTTATCCCGTAAGGTACTGATTTTGTACACATACCAGATAATTAAAAACATTTTGAGACAAGCTCAAGTATAGACTAATTTATATTGGCATTAACAGAGTTGCACCTGCTCATGCCAGCTTTGAATTTGGATCTCTCCCGTTCAGATGTTCTTCGGCAGACATTCCCTAAGTTTATCAGTGGTATGTCAAATGGTAAGATAAAGAGTAATGGCAAAAACTTACGGATTCCAGTGTTCTTTAGAAATCCTATAAAGGCTGGAAAACATGATGGGAAGTATAACATTTGAATTCTCCTCTATCAAACTCATGATGTATTCGTTATTCCAATAATACAGAGCTCTTTCGGCCACCTTTGAGTCAAAGGAATAAAATATTAACAAGAATTCAGATATCTGTAATTTTGTAATTTTCTGAAGGAAAAACAAATCACAGAGAAATTTCACAAAGATGAATTAACAGGAATCATTATCTTTGGAATTAAAACTCTACTTTAATCAGCAGCATAACATGCATTAATGGAATTAAGTTTTTATCCTGTAATTCAGATCCCACAGCATCCACTCTCTTTTTCCCCTGAGCAATATGTTGTTACTCACTGAAGACCAGGTGCAGACACTGCATTAATGCTGCAGCTGTGGAGGGGAAGGGAGAGCAGACAGACTTCCCATCGCCCCTTTCCCTCAATCCTGTGACTGCAGTTGGAAGGAAGAGAGCAGTGCTGGCATACCGGAGGAAGGAGACAGGGAAAGGCCCAGTAACTGGGCTGAATAAGAGGGAAGAGACCTTAGGTATGGGGGAAAGTACCAATGATAATACTCACCTTGGGGAGGAGATGGGGAGGTAGGGGGGAAAACACTGATCTAAAGTATGCTAAAAAACAAACGTTGTCCAAGGAAGAGCCTAAAACAGTCATATCTGCCTTTGTGCCAGAATAGGTCACCTAGCTTAATACGGAGACACTACAGGCCATAAATCCTATCACTCTTCACATATGATTCAACTTAAATCTTATTCATTCCTCCTCTTCCCATTACACAACGTGAAGAAAACAGGCTATGGGTTCTGTCACCGCTAACAAGACATCTCCTTGCAGAAGGAAGCAAGTAGGAAAACAAGAATACTGCACAATTCTGGGAGGGAGCAAATACATCCTACATGGTCTATTGGTCCGAAGGCCATCTGGTGAGTACCCGTCACCTACAGTCAGAAGGGGTCAAAGTCTGCTTGGATACAGTTTAAGGCCTTACGTGGCTCAGAACGACAAGTTCTGTGCTGTAACCCCAGATACATCTAACAATTTATTCACAGAGCTCAGAACTGAACTTCCACTGCAACGTACCCTCTTCCACAGAAATCCAGAAGACAAGTATTTAAAACCACATAACATAAAATAATTTACATTTGGGGGCTGTTATGTTTGAAATAGAGACTGTACATTGCTATATAAACAATAACCTCTACCACTGACCTGGAAATGAGGGCTAGAGACACACTTGGCAATTTGTTTAAACAAGGGTTCCTGGATTTTGACAAATTGTGATGGTTCGATTACATCCAAGATTTCCTCCAGCTCTCCTAGGAACATGACCTGAAGACAAGGAACGAAGCATTGAATACAAAACCTCTGAATCATCTTGATCAGCAAAATTCCGATAATCCTCAAATTCTATGACTTCAGGCAGAAATAGAGGCCCCACTAGCTCAGCAAGACCCTCCCTTGAAAAATGTTATCAGTTCTACCTTTAGCAGCTTCTGGATTCAGTCTTTTAAAAGAAGGATGATGAGTGTGTGCAAATACTGTATTTGAAGTGGTCCTTTACAATAAAATTCAGAATTGTACCAATATAAACCTAGCCTCATACAGACAAAGGATTTGGCCAAGGCTTAAACTTTGTTAACTAAGGAGAGTCTCTTAATTTTACCTCATTTTTGGAAGCAATATTCAAAATAATGGTTTTGCTATGTCACAAAATCTCATTAGGGAAACTCAGACTTGCATCAAGAATTTGAAATAAAAATGCATCTTTTACATGTTTAGTAGGTAAACGGCATCTTTCATCCTCCCTGGGAAAATATTATCCTCACATATAAACAATTCCAAATTTAACAGTTTTCCAATCTATCCTCAACTATGTTTATTTTCTCCTTTCTAAAACAAAAATAAATTCCCTGCAGAAGAACCAGTGTTTATTTTGTGAACAGAAACCATGGTTATCCAACTTTTCTCTTCATAGTCAAAACTGTCTGCAAGTATGGTAAATCACTTACAACTATTAATACCAAGATCCACCACAGCATGTGCTATCTACCTGGAAATATCTAAAGATTCCCTGTCTATTATACAGTAGAACAAAGTAACTCTAATGTTTTGTTAATACTAGCGTATCACTGACCTCTTTCTGACTGCAGGTTTTTGGCCAGAATTTCATTAAACCTCTAATGACCTAAATTAGAAGGAAAAAGAAGTTAGACTTTTTACTTCTCTCTCAACAGGGTAAGCCATTTATGAGGCAAAAAAAAAAAAAAAAAGTACGAAAGAACTATTTACTGGTTCTGTGAGTGAGGGGTCTTTCTCCAGAAACTGTACTATGCAATACGCCAGCTGTGAAGAGGTAAAGATTTAAGAAAATGAAGTTAGAACATATCTATAAAGAAACCACAAAGAAACAATTTTTCACAAAAGAGAGGCTCAAGGCAAGATGCTATAAAGCTTTCTCGAATCGCCTCCAATTTTAAACTGAGATGCATCGTTTGCACGGTGCAAACCCACTCAAACTTCAGTTCATAAGGAACAACACAAAAAAAACTTAGGGTGACAAAGTAGCATATACAGTAAAAATCAGAGCAACCTGGAATTCTAAATACAGTCATACAACTAATGTTTTGAAGCTTCTGTTACTCTCTGAAACTTTGTCTTTTTAAACATTTTATACATCAGCAAAATAACAAAAACTCTTGCAAGATGAGCCAACACAGCTAAAACCTGGAATAACAGCTTGAATGTATAAAAAGATATATAAGAGCATAAATGCAGTATTAAGAAATCTGTGAGGAATAATGTTAAAGATTATGCAAAACTGTGGGTACTAGCATTCAGGAAGATGCCAGGGTGAAGAAGAGCCTTGACAGCACAAGACTAAGGAAACCCAAACATCCTCTTGGGAGAGGGAATGGGAAGGGAACTTGTGAGAATGAGAAAATAGCAGAGAGGAAAACCTAAAGAGACAGTTTAACTGCTGAACAAAATCCCCAAAATACTACAGATGTATGTTACACTTTTAATTATCTAATCAGAACAGCAGCAAGACATTTATCATACAAAGCACATTAAATGAATTTCAATAAAATCTATTGCATTTTTTCCACATTTCAAAACTCTCCCCCCACCTTTTATGTGCTACACAATTAAATTTCCAAAGCAACCTTAAAAAAATATATATAACATTCTAACTGAGCAGAAAATTTTTTTGTAATTTCTACCTGTGCATGGAAGAGTGATAAACTCCTGACAGTATGCAAAGGAATCAGCACCTTCACCAGAAACTGTTTATGCTCTGCCTTAAGAGGTAAAGCAAAACCATTGATAATACTAGAAATTAGAAGAGAAATATTTGTTAGTGTTATCATCACAAAAAACACTCTTGAGGTCCAAACAAGCACTTTCTAGATTAAAATAATTTAGCAGTCAGCACCTGTTTACAAATAGCAGGCTCATGCCATTTGTGAACAGGTGCCAGCTTTTGTCCTGCTTTATACAAGCACTGCAGTACATATCTAGGTAGCAATTCAGCTCCAACTTCGGAATAATCATATGAACGGTTGCACAAACCTGTTGCCAAGCAGATAAGACCTTCTCTATGTGGTCTGTAAATTCATGTGTGCAAGGTGTTCTCGAGTAATTAACTTACCAGAATTAGATATACTCAAAATATTCCCAGTTAGTGTGCTCAAAAAAAAATACTCTGTAACACGTAAGGATGAAGTGCACAAAATTTAACAGACACACACACAAAATCAATCCAACACTTTTGGCTGTAACTTGCATCCAGCTATATACTCTTGGCAAAGATGTGACAGAGATTTGCACATAGGCTTAAAGATCAGCGTGTGCACACATCTGTTTTCAGAATCAGGGCTTACAGTAATACTTTTTCTGAATTTGACACTATTCTGACATGTCCAGAAGTGAACTTTGAGATACATAATAAATTTACCTTCCTAAAATTTCCAACAGTTCAGCTACGCCATTGAAGTGTTCAGTTTCATAAACAAATCTGAAAAAAGAAAAGTTAGATGTAAGTAATATATCAGTTCCCTAAAATGTTCATAAGCGAAAAGTACCTTCTCCCACAACTTACCGTAGAAAAATATTATTAATCTGTTTTCGGATAAATGCTCTAAGACCCAGAAACTTGCCATAAATTCTGTGCAAGACTGTTTTTAGGTAGTCTCGTTCTCGAGGGTCTTCGCTGTCAAACAGCTCCAACAGCTGTGTTTAAAGGAAAAAGATAACTGAAACAGCAGACATTTGACAAGTATGACACACAGACTTCTATATAAAAGTTAAATTCATGAAAGCACATGCATGTAACAATGTAATATCCATATTACCCAAGGTGTACCAATACAGTATTAAAAAATCTGTTGTAACCCTGGTACAAACATCATGAAACTCGGTTTATTAATTTCCACTTCTGACATAACAAAACTTTGGAAACCTTCAAACAAGCAATAAACTTTTGATTAACTGGCTCCAAAGTGCTGCCTTCCTTCTTCCCCAAAATAAATTCTTAAGATGCTGACATATCTACAAAGTAAGACAGTTTGCCTCTTACCATCCACCATTCGTTCACTCTGCAGAACTAAAAGATCGTCATTCGCTCTAATATTTTGTTCCCACAACATTGTGTCAAGGTCACATTTTCCTAATTGCTTGTAATTTATATTAAGAGCTCTTAAGCCTTCCTAGTGATTGCATGGCCTTCATGCTGTGGAAAGACTCAACACTGAAGTGTATGCCAGCACTGGATCCACTTACAGGATCTCCACCAACCGACACAAATCAAAGCATGAGGGGGAATTAATCCTCCAGGTAGAACAAAATGGTAAGATCAAGATCCAGTTAAAAAAACCCAACCAACCAAAAAACAAACCACCAAAAATCCCCAACAATAGAAAACCCACCTTTACTAAGTAACTCCTACATAAGATTTTAAAAGGGCAAAACTATTACGTGGTACTCAGTCAAAACAGAATGCCATCCGGTGTCTTGTGTTGTACAAAATATATCCCAAAACACTGACATTTGAAGTTGCCTCTTAGAATTAAGGCATGAAATGAGCAGCAAGTATATCACCTGCAGATCTTTGTTCTATTCCCCTTCAATCCTCTACTACAAAGTATGAGCTTCCCCCTACCCCTTCTTCATCTTTTTTGACATGTTAGCTATTCTGGCAGACAACTGGAGTAAGTTAGAAGGTAAACTTTATTTAAAAACAAACCAAACCAACCAAACAGACAAACAAACAAAAAAAAAAAATCCAAAACCCAAAAGACCCCAGTGTCTCCACAAACGCACAGAAAATAGTGAAGTTTAAGGTAGTAATCACAAGCAACCGGTGTCTCTCTTGCATGAAGAAGAAAGTAACTGTCAAACAGTACCTGTCTTGTGAAAGAAATGAAGATAGTTTGCCAAAGAGGTCTTACAAATGTATAAGATGCTGTCAAAAAATTATTACAGGAATCGTAGAAACCAAAATTATCTTGGATTCACAAATAGATATATTACAAATACCTATTATAAGTAGACATGTCAGTGTATGTATACTATGTGATCTTTATTAAACTGCTACACAACTTTGAGGAAGTGAAAAAGATTACTAAGCTGTCCGGGATTTTGCATTCTAACATCCAGGTTTAGGACTGATGTACATATTCTTCTTGATTGTTTTGGATGTGTATGTAGCTTGTAATGAGATCCCACTATCTTTTTCTTGCAGTAAGAATTTGTGGTGGGAATTTCATGAGGAAACAATGAGGTTTGTCAGCTGCCCTCGAGGTTACAAACACATTGCTTTGTTCAATTAGTTCAACAGTTAAATAGTCACCTCATCCTTCCCCAAATAGCAAATTTCACCCAAAGACAGCAAACAGCTGGAAACACTTACGTTTTTAATTTTCTTACTGGACTGCTTTTAGAAACAAAATATTTGTATTTCCAGTTCTCTTATACAGATCCTCTGTGGAAACATTGTTGAAGTAAGACTCGGTCTCTTTTTTTTTTTTTT
>VYXH01005332.1:113109-138058 GCA_013397275.1 Burhinus bistriatus
AAAAGAAGACCATTCTTTGGATATGTCCAATTTATTACCAGATTTCAACAACAAAGTCTTATTTTTATGGATAAGCTGCAGCAAGACTTCCATAATGTACATGACTATTCTGACACTAAACATACATAGAAAAGGGAAATAAATTTTCCAGAATAGCGACCTACATAACACAGACACTTGTGGATATATTTGAATAGTATGTCTCTTAGCAACCACTGCCAACCATTTCAGACTGTGTATATGCAGGCTTTAGAAATGAACAGTTACACTGTTAAGTACAGCATTTTATCAAAACATACAGGTTAAAGCCAGAAACACATTTATATTCAAAAAACAACATTAAAAAGCAAGCAAACAAGAAAAAGCTTGAAAAATGCCCATTAAAAAAACTGTATCACTTTTTCATATAGGCATTCTTACTGCCAAGAAATATTTCATTAAAGTTCCTCAAATTTAAAAAAAAAATCAAATTAATTTAGAGAGAAAGCTGACTTCAAAGACTGTCACACTTGTGTTGTCGGTGTCATGAAACACCAAACATGCTTAATGTTCTTAAGTCTCAAATTGGTTTCCTATGTAAGTGATCTGTAGTGACAGATTCTTAGGCATTACTCTAGACACACAATAAATACAATGAGAAGTAGAAGGACACCCCAGTTCCTACAGGCTAAACACAAACACACACGGAAATGTATCTACTTGCATGTGTATATATAAGGCTCAACAGAACTTTTTATGGAAAAATGTGAATTTTAAATTGACACACTGTGCATAGCAATATATAAAAACATCACCTAACCATGTGGCAAGAACTTATGAATTCTTAGAATTCTTTTGAACTCTTAATTGTCGTATCATACATTTTCAGACACGTACGTTTCAAAATCTCGTATTTCCCTCTTTGAGTAGATAACCATTCCTTCATTTAGTAGATTTAGTAAAGACTAACAGGATTAACAACAACAAAAAAATCCTTCTTTTAGACTCATTCTCCTGTGCCAAATTCTAACACGTCTGAATGCCTTGAAAGGGCGTTAGTGGGCTATCACCAGTCATGACCAAGCAACAGGACCATCCAGGAACTATTTTATCTAGATTTTGAAGTAGTTCCTTCTAATGCAATCCTGCTATACCTAAAGAAAATAAAATCAGTCTGGAAAAACCTGTCAAGAGTGATTACCCCCCATGCATATTCTTACATCTCCACCAGGTACTGGTTGATCAGATGGGTGCACCCCCTTGTTCAAATCAATATTTAGAGGAACAAAAAAGAAACTCCACCATATACGTTTGTTCCAGATGAAAAATGCTCTTGTACTTAGAAGATGGATAAAATAAAAATATAAGAATATCCCATTGCTTTTGTAGGGTGAAGAAAGTCTTGTGATATTAAGAAGGAAACTGAAGTCCCTTCTTTCAATCTTTGAATTTAAGGATATAAATTGCTCTCTTAGCTATGTTCTTCAGGTATTCTTCATATGAATAACATACAAGGACAGTAAAAGCACTACTTTTATTGCCTGAGCGCTACAGGGAAAAGTAAAAGCTCCATGACAAAGGGGTGAGAGAAAGGTCTTCAGAAATGCTGAGTATCTCCTGCCACTTCTAGTTTGGGTTTTATTCAAGTCTCAGCCCACAAGGAAACTCCCTTTTCTAACTAAGTAGGAATCTTCCTAAATTTCCATGATTTCAAAAGCAAGCTATAGACAGCATTAAACATGAAGTTCTTTCTGACTTTGCGGTTCTACAAAAATTCACAATGGGAACAGAAAACACAAGGCAGGCCTGTTCCCGAAAGCTGAAGACAAAAGTCATGTCTGTGGTTTCCTGGCTTATCCCAGAAAACATCTTCCTTCAGCTACCTCTGTTCCAGTGTCTGTCAAGGGCTGGATGAAAATTCCTCAGTAGAGAAGACCAACTACTGTAGTTTCAAGTGAAATAACAAAGCACACAAGAAGTCTAGCTTGTACACAAGGAGGAGAAAGAAGAAAAATGTGTAAAACACCTGGTTACCAGCTGACCGACTGACAGAGGCCATCACTTCCATTTAGCCATAACAATGGCAAGCAAACTACAAAATTAAAGCTAACCATTCTTGGCCAATGTTGTGTATTATTGATGCTACTTCTTCTTCGATGCTTTTAATAGAGCTTGAACTTTATATGGCCTTTTGATTTGCCTCCTCCCTGACCACTATAGCATCACTGTTTTCAGTACTGCGCTGGGAATAGGTGTGTTAATGAACTTCTGCCCCTGCTGCCAGCTCTCCAGCAGAGATAGAAGGGAGAAATAGCCTCCCCTTCCAACAGAAATATTTTAACAATATTAAGACACATTAAAACTGGCATGTAAGTAGTCTCTCTAGATTGCAGCATTTTTAGACTACTTTATAGTAAACCTTTCATTTTCCAACAGTTACTGTTTCAGTTCACTCTCATAACCAGTAAGTCAAATATTTTGATTAAGGTACCAAAATTGGAGCCAAACCAACAGAGACTGACATATAAACACACACACACATATTTCCCCTACCTCCACTGATTGAAAACTTTCATTATATAAGCTTGCTCAGCCTTTTTCTGTTGCAAATAAAGTTACACTTTCAAATTCTAAACAAAACCTTTTTAACGAAATTTTTTTCAAAAGCAAAATGAAGCCTTAAAGAAAAAGCTTACCTGCAATACAAATTTCTGATCTATGTACTTTTTGGCAATGCTGGGCTGAAATTCTTGGCTTTCCAAAAATCGTATGAAAAACTCATATACAAGCTGCAAAAGAAAAAACAAATATCCACGGTTTAGTTTATGACTTGATCACTCTTTGTATTTTTAAGTATTTCCCTAAATTTTGCTAGAAAATAAAATACTTACTTTTCCACAAAGCAAAATTTTAAAAAAATGAAAAATATTTTTCTCCTTTATCAAACTGTTACCTTACAGTAAGAATTAATTACATGAGCTGTTTAAGTTAGCTTTGCTTATTTAACTCCAGTCAGACATTTCATCACCAAGAACAGGCATTGCCATCTTATAATGCTTGTTATCATCTTGTACAGCTTCCTAGAGTAATTGGAAAGCACATTTAAACTGCCCTCTGAACTGCTGAAGTCACATCAAATACAGACATTACAATTCTGAAAGGGTTTGTGAAACAGTTGGAAATATTTAAATTAAATTTGAAACTGCTTAGAGTAGCGTTCTACTATAACTTGAAACACAGAAGAATAATACAAACCAGAATTTATTCGGAAGTTCCTAACTTAACTGTAAAGATTAGCCTCAGGGCTGGAGAAAACCTGCTTACTTTCATGCAATTCCATCTCTGCCTAAACTATTCAGTGGGACAGCAACAGACTTCTCATTTAGTGGAGAAAAAAGAACAGTATAGAATCCAGGCAAAAAGGGAGTGAAGTCAAACAGGGACTGCTGTGGCCTCATAAGCCAGCAACTCTGACCTGTCCCTGATCAGATGAGCTACCAGCTAGCAATTCTCTTTGCTGAACCTCTTCAGGAAGAGCAGCCATTGAAAACTTTTTGCTTTCAGGCTTCAGTGAGTGTGAATATTGATACTGAAAGGAGAAAGGAAGCTAAAAATTATATTTTGAAAAAATTTTAAACTTTTCCATGCAAACACCAATATTCTGCAATACTGCTGCTGCTTTATGTCAGTGTTCTCTGACTTCTAAAAGAAAGCAATAGGAAATCAAAAAGGGGAGAGAGGTTTAGAAATGTGGCATGGAAAAAGTGAGAGCTTACATAACTAATATTAAATCATCAGGAAATCAATTCCATCAACTCCCGACAAATACTTTGGTGCATTTCTTCCTGACAATGGTAAATCATCCACTGGCTAAGAAATTCCATCATTTCCATGCAAGTAATGGCTTTTAAAAACACAGCACTAGTGTCAATGAACATAAGATAACAGACACGTATGCCTCTGCTCTTTCCAGGTAGGCAGAGCTGTTCAGAGCTGCCTTGAAGCTTTTAAGAATCTTATTTTTTTGTGAAACAAATATAAATGAGAGATGAAATCTACATTTTGATAGATTCTAAATTTGAGAGCACAAAAAGAGTGAAACAAACTGCTCACAGGCAAGGACTGTGTATGCAACTGTCAAATAAAATCCTCATTTCAAGCTGAGATCAATTGTGGTCCTTTGCTCACAGAAATTCCCAGACTCCACAAACTGTTATTCAGGCAAACTTGCAAACTTCTTCTAAATTTACTAGTGGTGTAAGTCATTGTCCTGACTAACAATGACAGGGTCTGCATCTGTATTTTCTATAAAGGAATTTACTGCGTTAGCATCAATGATGCTTTCTCCAAAATAACTTATGTTAACACCTGATGTAGAGAGGAAGGGATGATATACAGCAGTGAGCATGCATCCTGCTACAAACACCTGAAAGCAAACCTCGACCCGGGGAGAAGACGACTTAGATAGGGATGTAGCTTCTCGTACATTTTTCTGATCAGCTGCCAACACCTGTGTACTTTTGTATGAAAATTAACTACCCTCGGTAAAGCAAAACTGCTAGCAGTATCATCCCCACAATGCTCTTGCTGAAGTTGCTGAAAAATCAGAGCAGTTTGGAAAGTAAAATAATTTTTGCATCAATGAAGGAAAACAGCAATATGAGGGACACCATCAATACAATTTTGAAAGAAAGCTTTAACATTTTGCAAATTTCACAAAGTACTCTCCCAAGTTTGTAGGTACTATATTATAGCCATGGACAATATTAATATATGTTAGTGTCTCAGACACTAGTTCTGACTCACAGGTTAAAATAAAGCTGAGAAAATTATTAGATACATTAAGCAATGATAAGCAGCAATGATAAGCATTTCTTCTGAGATAAATGATCAAAAACCTGTAAATGTGGCCATGATGCCTCCAAGGTGGGCTCATCTTCTTCTGGGTCAAATTCATTGCTGTCACTAGGTGGGAGAGTTCTGAAGATATTGCAAGATACCTGAAAAGTGAAACAAAGAATGATGAGATGTGTTTTTCAAATAGGTACTAGATTTCTGGACTCTATATGTCTATACCTACTCTATCTTCCATCACACAAGTAGTATTCCTTTTGCCTGCAGTCTGACAAAGTTCTTTAGAACAGCACAGGTCTAAGGAACCTGTCACTTTACAAACCTGCCACCAGCCTTAGCTTTCTCTTCTCCAAGTCTTTTTGTTTCTTCTTTCCACTGATACCCAAGCATTACCCAGTCTGCCACCACTTCTGTCCACCACGTGCCAGATGAGCCCATCCAACATGCAACTCCCAATCCTGCCGGGCATCAATGGGCTGAGAGCCACAACTGTTTAGAAGTTGCAGGAAATGGCATCAACATGCATTTACAAGTGTTTTCATAAAACAGTTGGTTATTTTCCTTTGCACAGGGAAAACATTAAGAATATCTGCTTAAGGTCTCATCTCTCAGCACTTGTTAAGACTTGCCAGCGCTATTCACACATTATATGCCCAGACACCTCATCCCAAGTACAGAATTTGGTACTAAATGCAAGCAACAAATAGTATTTGCTTGACACTTAGCCTACATTTTATTTCACGGTTGGTTCACTTTGCTTAATCTTATTTAGAGGTATTTTGCTGAGACTGCTTGGCTTTGTGAGGTTCATGCTATCAGCAAAGACTGAACCGGAGTGCTTTCCTGGGTTAATTATAGTGCTGAATGGAGTGTAGAGCTTATTACGCAGCAAATCTGATAAACTGCAAGCATGGTATAGGGCCTTTTTTGCACTTTGAAGGTGATGTTGTGTCGTCTTTGCACTCTGCTACTTCATTTGACCCATCTCTAAGCTGGTTAATCAAACAGCTGGGAAAAGCAGCATGTTATCTCCTAATCCCATCTATGCATGACCCCTTCCGAGTAGTTCAGACAAACTGAGCTATTTCAGAAACAGAACTAGTAAATTCTTCAACATCCTTATTTATTTTTCCAGCCTTTTACTCCTGTAGATGTTTTAAAGTTAGTCTGTAAGGCATATTTTCAATATGTTGGCAACTTAGTAAGAAAGGGTACTTTAAAGCCACAAGTTTAAATACAATCTAAATACTGATAAAATCAAATTGAAATAGAGTGAAGTTTTAGAAATTGCAAGAGAAACAGAACAGATTCAGGTACTGCATAAACAGAAAGATGAAACAACAGAAAATTGCAGGAAAGCACATGTGATGCATACCAGTGAGGAATATTCACTGAACACAAGGGAAAGACAAAAGAAGAATAAGTAAGGAAAACCAGTGAGCATAAAAAAAAAAACCACGGTCACATGAGTTTCTGCTTGGACTTCTTCCTTCTTGCCACAAGAGGGTGTATTTCACTACAGTTAAAGTAAAACAGACTTTTACACAAGCCTTCACTGCATATGTAAATCTCAGGTTTTCGAGTTGCACGGCTCTCAAACTTAACAGATATAGCACTTATTATAGCCTGTGCTGATACATACTGAACTCTACTTGCCCGATATGCATGCCTGCCAAGTGATCACTAGCATTTATTAGGAGATACTCTTTTTTTTCCTTCTCCATCCTCTTCCCCTGATTCATTCACTCTTCTCAAGAGCCCCTCCATGAAAAGTCTCATGAGGACAAGTCAAATAACTCTTCCAGGAATACACGTTACAGTTTGCCTTTCCTCAAGGATTCCTAAGCTTCTCCTTCTACTATACTTGATATGAAAGAGTAGGGACAGGAGGAAAATTACCAGAATTAGCAGGACAGTTGTTTCTGTGTTAGAGCACAGGGCAAAAGACGGTAGACAGCCCAAAGGATTCCCAAGTAAAAGGGGGAAATGCACCTATTGGTGCCTTGGATCCAAACATCTGGGATTCTGCAATACTTACTGAAGCATTTTTTGGTTAGTGCTTCACATTCAAAAATCCCAGCTTTCTCAGGATTTGGACCAAAATAGGGAACTAGCATAACCAAAGGCATTCCGCAGCTATGGTTTTTTTCTGCTTTAAACTTCATTTGAAACAAGAAAGAAATTTTTCTGCAAATTTAACCATACAGAAATTAACGAAACTTGTACCAACAGATCAGAGAAAACATAAGTATCCATTAGCTGTTGTTTTTAGAAACTGAAGAAATATTGAATTATGGCACAAGCAAAACCTGCAAGGAAAAGTACATACTTTCAGACTGAAAAGCTAAACTAAGACAAATTCCTGTAAGATCTAAATTAAGTCAAACCAAGCCTCAAGCAGTTAGTGCCAGGGCCTTAACAGCATGACAGAAGTATGAAGGGTTCAGCAACAATTAGTTAAGTGCCAGCACTGACACCTGAATCTTGAGCTTGTAATAAAACCAGTATAATTTCTGGAGAGTGCCTATTAAAAAAAGGCCAGTCTCAAGGCAACTCAAAAGGTTTTTTGCATAAGAAAATTAACATGTAGGAGTAAAATGCAATGCAAGTTAGAATATGGACCTAGTATACAGTTTGCTCTAATTTTCTTTTTTTGCATTAGGAGTAAAGTGAAGCTATATGGAGCCAAAATGCAGATATTCTCCTGAGAAGAACAGACAGAACAGGTTATCTTTAAGTGATTTCCCCAGGTTATCATCATTTTAAAAGATAATGTGTACCATTACAGTTACATTAATCACCATAAAACAGCATGATAGCTCATTTACATGCAGTGTCAATTTATAGCATGCTTATCTAAATCAGTAGCCTCTGGGTGGCTAATGTTTATAAGCCTCTAAGGGAGAACTGAAGGCAACAAGTTCTTCCATGCATGAAGTGCCCAGCTGTACGTTAGAGACTTTGACAGCCACCACACAAAGATGGGAATACACTACATTAAATCCGGAAAGAATAATTTTTCTCAGATAGGCATAAGATAGGTATTTAGTATTTATCCCTGGGCCCAAGCAGCATGCCAAAATTCCTTCAGCTAGATAGCTGAATCATTTCTCTTCTGACCTCTGTTGGATCATCAAGCCAAAGGACATCCCTGCCAGCCTGCATGTAAAGTCCCTGATGATTCCTCTCCCATAGTCAACACAAATGACTTGATCAATACTGACTTCGGTCTTCCACTGATTAGGAACACCTCCAAGCCCAGATGCTATTTTTGTGTAGCACTCCAGAACTCTAATATTCTAGAAAGTATCATGACAGATGTCCCCTATTATGTCCTCAAAGACATCTGCACGCTGTCCTCCATGACTGTCCCTTTCAGAAGCACACACCAAGCTGGGCGTGGAAGAGCACATCACGGCTCCCCCACTATGCAGAATTTGAACACCCAAGTGCCAGAAACCAATTTAACAAATCAGTAAAATCTACCCATTAGCATTAAATCCAACACTTCCAAGATCAAGTTGGAAATGCTGAAATGACAGATTTTTAAATTGGAGATGCCCAGACACCTCGAAGCTCCACGTCAGTGCATCAGTCAGGCACAACTCCAACTAGAAGCAAGACAAAAAAACCTTTTCCAGGTAATTAAAAGTCACTGTCAAGTCATTAAAAAAACCAGAAGGCTAGGGCAGGCTGCTCTGATACCCCCACAAAGAATGAGCTACAAGCTCTGAACACATGTGATGACTGGTACCTGGCAATCCAGAACTATGGAACTATGAATATACAGTTGAAAGTAACAAGCTTCAAGAAAGCTCTGATTTTATCACCACATTTATGTTTGAAATAACCTTTTAGAAAAGAAAGTACTAAGAGGCTTAAGTCTGAAGTCAGGAATAAATGTTTTGAGAAGTCCTCTCTGTCCCTCACTGGAACGCTGTAAAAACGACAATGCTGCAACAGAAACATTCACAAATTCAATTTCAGCTCAGCACTCCTACTCTGTGCTGTTTGAAACAAAGATTTTTATCAGTAATAGTTTTCCTAAATGGAGCCTGAAATGAAAACAAACATACACATGCAAGGGTGCTTAATATATTAGCTACATAAAACCAGAATAAGTGAACACTGAATTAGCTCACAGGGAACACCTGTTCTTCTATTACCAGTATGTTGAACCATCCAAATAAACCCCATGTATATATGAAATTGAAACCGAGTATCAATGCATACACAATGCTTAAACTACTGTGCATATTAACAACATATAGTAACAATAAAATGTAATTAAGCCATAACATGAAGCCACGCTAACTGGGAGACAATAATGGCCCCTGGAACAGACACTGCACTTCTCCTTCTGAAATACATCTGCATATATGGGTTTTTTTAATATTGTTTACGGATTTACATATTTTAGAGCCTGAAGTGACTACTGCAGTCACTCAGCCGTAATCTCTCTATATAACCCATTGAATTGTTCCCAGAAGTACATCTTACAAAAAGAAACATCTAATTTTATCTGAAAATATTATAAATGATTCTACCAGCTCTCTTCTCCTAAAATTTTACTACTAATTTAACTACAGCACTGCTTCTGATTTCAAGGTTGAATCTGCCTGATTCCCCATTGGTTCTCATTAAACCACCTGATCTCTTCTACATCTGTATATATATTTGCATATGTAGTACCTATTTATACATAGGTATTTTTATATAGACGTGACACCTCTCAACCTCTGTGCTGCTAAATGGAAAGACAGAGCTTCTGAACCCAGGCAGTTGTTGGTTTCTTTGTTTGTTTGTTTTTAATCCTGTGATTATTTTTGCTTCTTTCCTTTGAGCTCCCACCCGTGCACAAGTGTACTGGGGTAAGTTTAAAAAGCCAGACCATCTCCCTCTTTTTTTCTGCATGTTGCCATTTGAATTTATCAACATTCACTTATTTGAACAGCACACTGTAACAGAAACTCATATTAAGATAGTCAAGATACAATGCTCAGGTCCTTTTCTGCACCACTGCTTGCATGAATAGTCTTTCACAGTTTAACATTATATACCTTCTTTTTCCCCCATTTGACTTGGCTGCATTAAAATGAACTATGTTGTACTGCGAACACAGTCCAACAATCCAGATCACAGGGCTGATGGAAAATAGTCTTTCTCATCTTTTCTTGACCTGTAAGTCTTCTAAATTCAATTAATAACCTGCAAGAATTTAGCTCTTGATCAGGGCTCCTAAACTTGTTAGCTTCCCATCACCCACTTCAGTGGTCGTAGCAGCTTCCATCCATACACATGAGCAAGCAGCAAAACTGAGATCCTTAGGCTATGCTTCTGTTGGCAGAGAACTGCAATAGAAGCGAGTCTGTAGAACAAAAGAGCGGGTGCTCAGCTGGAATGTCCACACCATATATATTTGGAGGGAGGAGTTTCTTTCCAGTGATCGCTTGCATTGAAGCCCATTAGCAAGTTGGAAAGCATTAGGTACACTCCTGGAGTACACATTTTGTCCAAAAGCAACCCAGTTTACAAACCTTAACACTTCTCTATCACAAGCATCAAAGTGGAGTGAGAACAAATGGGAGATCCACTTAAGACCACACTCACAATCTGAGTTAGAAGTGCTACCACAGACCCATCCCCAGGCAGCACCACTGGGTACACCACCTCGCTGCTGGAAACTGGAGCTCTGAAATTCCATTCTATGTCACCTAGACCTGAACCACAACACAGTACCCTGTTCATCGCTATCTCCATGTAACTACGTTTTGAGATGATTCAGTGGAATGGTTATTTATTTAATGTGTGCCCAGCTAATTCTATACAATACAATCTAAAAAATCATAGCAGTATAGCAGTAACTCAAGTATCTTGGACAAATTAAAGCACAGTACCAGCAGAAAGAGCCCCTCATCTCTAGAGCAGGCATCAGATCATGTGAAAGCCTGCCAATACATGAACTTGAACTCTAGACAGCATTACAAAACTCATACTGTCTCAAGACTCCAAACTGAAGAACAAAACAAAAAATTCAAACCCCAAGAAAACAGTCCCCCAGAAGATTCACATTATGCTGATCTACAGACATAATGCTCGAAAGGTATTTAAGATGACACAGCCAAAACGGGGGTGGGGGTGTACACTCCTTAAAAAAAAAAAAAAAATAAAGCTGCAGTCGACACAAATACTTCTTGGAACAAAAATGTTTTTCCAGTTTATTTCTTTGCTTTAGACCTAGCCACTGTACTATTATGCAGATAAAGTCTGACGAATGAAAGGCCTATGTAACCAACAGGAGGAATAATGGATACGGGTAAATGTAATTACATACTGTCGGGAAAAATTATTAGGGACAACTTCTGCAAGAGGAGCTGCCTCCAACTGATTTTTTGAGAGGAGTACAGAACATTGGAGCCTCTTCTTTTAATAAGCATTGTGAGTTTTGTACAAACTAGGTGTATAAGAATGTGAATAATAAAAAGCATCTAACAGAGGAATTCAGCAATAATGCATATAAGACACCAAAGTTACATTCTTTTCTTGCTCCTACAGAATTGATTACTCTCACACTAAAGAAACAAGAACAGAATTTAAAATATGATGTGATTTTTATCTATTTTTTTAACATACATGACAGTTTTTAATCAAAGTCCATTTGTGGAGGTCAAAGGACACTGCATCTTCCTTTCAGCATTTCAGATGGTTTCAAAACAATCTGTTGAACTTGTACTGATTCAAGTTAAGTTTAAGATTAATTCCTAATATTTTACAGAATTCCTGAAGATAAAAAAAATCATAATAGAAAAGAGACATTATTTGTCAATTGTCGTAAGAGTATATGATTTCATTTATTTCCCTTAAACTCAAAATGACATTCAGTATTATATATTTAAATCTAATACAAGAACCAACAGGACCATATGCGTACAGTTTTTGCTAAATCAAAAAGGTAAGACTGAATATGGGTACACTTGCATAAAAATCTCTATCCAATAACATTTTAACACAGAAAACCCTAACAGGATGAACATTTATCAAGCAGGGTGGCATACTTAGTCATAAGCTATAGCTAAAGCTATAGAAAATAAAGGAATTCATAATGCCTATAAAGTCTGACAGCTAGGAAATGTCCTAAAAATAGGTTCCTTAACATGCTAAAAAATTCATGGCTTAACAAGATATTCTTTATGTTTAAAAGGTCTGTAACAAACAAACTCATGATCAGACTCTGCCCTCAAATCTGTTGAGACAAACCTGCAGAAAAAGGAATGCAATTCCTCTTGATTTGTCAGTGGAAAGAAGANTCTGACATTTCAAATGCAATTTTTGGTATGTATTTGGGTAGTCATTTAACCAAGTTTCTTTCACTGTGTTGCTAAACACAGCTTCTGAGCCACAAGAAATTTCATTTTGGCTGTGGAGATTACAGATTTATTTTACTTGATTCATCATTACAGAAAAGATAAAAGACAACAACAGGAAGCCAAAGGCATTTCTGCACTTAAAAGAGAGAACAAAGTAATACTATTTCATTCTAAAAGTTGTATCTCAAAAAAGTTTCATGAGCCATCTCTTAGGGGCTGGCAATCACCCATGGATGTTGCATAAAGATCACGATAAACTTCAGGTGTTGGGTTTAAAATTTTTGAAGAAGCAAGCAGAAGAGCTGAAATGTTGCTCACCAACAAAGAGATTCATCCAGATTTCTGAGTTTAACAGCTTGTCAATTTTTCCCATCCAGTTTTTCAAGTTAAAGAAATCGGTTTCCTCAATCTACGTCTTAATACCCAGAAAACACAAAAAGCTCTACTACATACACCCTCTAGGATACCACAGATAATAACAAACATTCATTTCATTCAACTACCACTGCTTAATCTACCAGCAAAATCAGCATCATTAGTTTAAGCCTCCACATTTTGCTCAGACAGGAACAAATTTTAGATTAAGTGTCCAATTATTGGCTCATAAAGTCATATTACTGGCATTTCCTTCTTAGCAGAGTGTGGTTTAATTGGCAAGGGCCTTTTTTCCTAAGACTAGCCTAATTCTAAAGAATGTCATATGCCTTTCTGAACAACACATCACACGGCAGGGGAAGCGCACTGAGCAATACCCTCCTGAATAAATCTGTCCAGCTTACGGCCATTAACACAAATCCCAACCGCTCTTCCCATCAACTGATATTGATGACAGTGACGAGGCCACTGCAAGCTTGCTTTGGTGCCCATTAGTAAATTCAATTTCATTTTATTTTTTTAAATAACCAATAACATGCCAAACACCTCTGTATACATCAAGCTAAAGAGAGTGGTTTAAAGAACCAGACATGCACACAGGTTGGCAAATAGCCAAGTGATTTCACACTTTGCCATATACAACATCATATCATATGCTCAAGAGAACAAGATGAAAAGATGTGATATTACGATTAGGGATTAAGGTTTTAATGGCATGAATTTAGGACGACTGGCAGTAAAAATATCCAGGAGCTGTTACACTGGCTACTACAAATGACTGTTTTTCAAAACCTTATATCATAACACCACCACATTTGAGAAGTAATTAAAAATATCAGAGTTCCTGAAGAATTTTACAGGCAACCTTTTTCTATCCTAGTATATATAAAGTCAAACTCCTTTTGGGTCATGAACAGAGAACATTAAATATACACGTACATTATAAAACTTTAAAACAAAAAAAGGCTCTTCCACAGATACCACTTTTTTGGATATTTTAGATAATTAAGAAACCATTTTAGTCATTAATCCTTCTTTATAAATATTAGCGACTTTTTAAATATCAGCTTCAGACTGGCACGCCTTTTTTTCTGCTCTTAAATGATGCCAAAACTCACAAAACAGCTTCTTTCTTTTCCCCCTGTTTACAATACTTCACCTGACCTCCAAATCACAGTAGCCCAAAGGGACAAGCAAGAAATATTAAATCCTGGATCCATAAATACTAAACATAACAGGGAAGAAACCTTCCAAACGGACAAAGAACACTTCTGTGCCATTTTGATCAGTTTTAAGATACTGGTCTTTCAATCAAAATGCTCTGTGACAATTGTGGCAGGCAGTCAATGGGGATGCTAATTTGATTAGGACATAGATACTGTTGTTTTCTTCACTAGCATGACAGGTCAGAGATTGTCAACTTGACAGCTCCTTTGTGAACACAGTTGGAGAGCTACATGAATACCCTCAAAAGTAGATAAAGGTGGCAGTTGCAGTCATGAAGCCAACTGTGTACAGTTAAGTCTGTCTCAGTATACAGTTATGAGCACAATTCTGCATGAAACACGAATATGCACTTATTGCAAGGAACAAGCTTCACCAAACATGATGCTTCAGCACAAAGTGACTAATGTTGTCTATTCACCAAGCAGTATGTGCTGAAAACTTATTTTGTATAATATTGGGAGTCCTACCTTTCCCTCTAGGGTCTGCATAACTGCACTCAAAGTGATGGAGATGTCTTACTTTTATAGACAAAGACCAGGAGGGAAAATAGCACTTTTACCAGATAGCCTATCTGTAAAATACAAAATACCTGCAACACACAAAAGCCCTGATGATGTGATTTTGTAGAAACACTGCATTAGCATTTGTTGGGATGATCAACAAAAAACATTCATGCATTTGCCATGGATTCACTCACATAAACTCAATAGCAGAGCACAGCATCTGGCTCATGTGGAATTCTACCACCAAAGTGTTCTCCCAAGAACATACACCAAGAACACTGCTGGCTGCAATAGGCACAATTAGGGTATGCCAGCTTTCCAATTTTGAAACTTTTTTTCCAATAGCTTACACCTTCATTACAGCACAGATGCCTGTTGCAAGCTTAGAGTTTCTTATAAACTTTAAAAATTACAACTTTCTCAGGAAATTCTTCAGGAAAAAAATATGTCCAGCTCCCTAATTACTTATGCATCTTTTTATTTGTAAAAATCTAGGTTTGGGCAGTCAGGGGCCACTGAGTAGCCAGATACAGGACTTGAGAATATTCTCTGTCCTCCCCTGCTTAGGTACTTTGGCACTGAAGAGAAAACATAGCTTGGGTTCAGTACTGGGGCCCAAATACAAGGCAGAAGAAAGTAAGATGAAGAAGCGCATGATGCAATGAAAGGATCAGGGGAATACTGGAGAAAAGAAGATAGAACAGTTTTCCATCAAAATTGAGCTAAGCTGAAACTGGAATTCCTGAAGCTCCAGTAGCAAATATGTGTGAAATCCACTGGAAAAATTCATGCTGTATCTTTACTTCCAGTGACTCTGCCATACTGTAGATAGAGACTATATTTAAGTATTTAAAACCATTCGCACTATTTAGGCAATGCATCAGTTCCTTAAGACAAAAAGTTTTGTGAATCAACATAAGTGACTGCAGGGACAGTAGGACATGCTAGCAAAGCGTTCTGCATCTCTTTTACAGTTTAAGTTCCTATTGCTTCATAGGTTACGATCTATGATTCAGATTGAACTTTACGAGCAGCTACAGATCAAATTTTTCTTGTTTCTTGGGGCCCAACCTAAGACAACACTAACTTGCAGAGTCTTTATTGTACAAATGTTGCTAAAGTAAAAAACTATAACCAAAGTCAATGTGAGACCACAACCTCAATAACAGAAACACTAAAAAAAAACCCCCAAAAAACCCGAAAAGCCAACAACCAAATTCTCCAAGGAGGCGAGTTTGGAGGCGCCTTCTACACACAGAAAAAGCAGCCAATTTTACTGAAGTTACCTGTGCATCAGTTTCCTGTCTATACAAAGAGTATGATATAATTTGTTCATCTCAAGGGGTACAAGGAAGATTAAACTAATATTTGCAAACCATTTAGGTACTACGGTGCAGCACCAGCAAAACAATGAAGCAAAGAACTAGCAGCTCTGTATTCAGACTGGTATTTGAATGGTGCATTAGACCACATCCTCAACAAGCAACACAGTAGACTGAAAAACGGTTCATTCAGAGATTGGTCCAGTACAGGAGGGAGAAAGGCAGGGTGGGGGAGAGGGGGAGGAATCTGATCACATAATTGTAGGCTTTCTGACAAGGCATACACACAAAGAAGCCATATTAAGGTTTTTCCATACACCCTTACTTCTGTTTTTTTTCTTCACTATTAACTGCTTGACGATTCTGTCACAATTTACAGCTATTTTTAAATATTACAGACAAGCAATACCGCATCTATCTGTGTGTCAGAAAATAAATAAGGAGCATATATAATGCAATGCAAAATCTATTCATGTTTTTCTTCTTACAGCACATAGCCAGTGGATTCCATGATCACATAGTACTATTAGGAAAACAACATCAACAAATCTATATTTAACTAATTGCCTTCTCTTTTAGATAACAGGTTATAAGGGTTCCGTATGCTAGTACAGAATAAACATTTTAAAGCAGTGATTGATTTTGCCAATCGCAATGAACATTCTTCACCATATAGCATCTGGTACTGTTTCCATTTTTACACTGAAAACACTATTATTTGACAATTTATATATGCAAGGTATGGTTTTATCGTTGAGTAATCTTGCTCACTCTTAACAGCAGCTGCTATGAATCCACATAATACAACCAGGAAATTTTGACACTGATCCTATACAACATTTTTAGCATTTATTATTTAAAAATTATTATCTGTGCATACTTTAAGCTATCTCTGCCTAAAGTACACACTCAAGAGCTTGGATATCAAGTTCAAAGAAAGATAAGAAACTTGCAAAAATTATTCCATTATTTATACTGGGGGGAAAGGGGGGTAGGTGGGGGGAAATGTGAGGGACTCTGATTTTATGGCTGCTGGCTTTCTCCATCAGGAAACAATCTAGGTTTCCTTTCATACATTTGTGACGCTATAACCACCACCATCATCTACTTGACTTTAATTAAGCTTATATAAAAATTAATGTTTTTGTCTTTGGAGATTTATGCCCAAGTGATGTCTAGTAGAAAATACAAACCAAAGGCCTCATTTAATCCACCTACTCTAGGGTTCAATTTCGCCCACAATGCCTAACTGGAATTGCAAGTGGATTTAAAGAGACCATGAGAAAGAAGGAACTCACCATTCTAACTACTTCAGGGTAAGTCTGCTCTGTCAAACAGCCTCTGCTTATTGTAATGTAGTCCACCAGTTCATTAAGAGTGGAGCGCTTGTATTCTTTCATTTTAAGGTCTGAAAGCGTGTCCATGAAGTCAAAAATGACACAGCACTGTTGAAGTTTCTTTAGGAACAGTTCAGGCTGCTCTGAAGATGGAACGTCTATGAAACAAGAAAGGAAATCTTTGTGAGTCTGGCATCTTATTATACAAAACAGGATTTCTTTTTGAAGATCAATTTCAAAGGAAAGCAGCATTCATACAATTTTTGTACAACAGAGCTTAGAATAACAAACGAACCCCTTATAGGAACTGTATTACTATTGTGCGTTTGGTATCTTGAATAACATGTTGTAGAAGTAATTTAATCATCACCTGCTATTAAGAAAATAAAGTTCACCAAAAAGGACAGGCTGAAGTGGAGAATGCAAACACAACAGCATTTAAGACTTAATTCCACAATATACCACTGCTTTCACTGGAGGCTGACGTTCACCACCGTTAACTTACACTCCAAAGAAGGATGAAAGAACTGCCAAACAGATCAAGCTTGATTAATTTATATTTCTAAAAACACTGCGTCATTTATAACTCTACATGAATACACATGAATGTGTATATGAATACACAGCAAGACTGTAACTCTGCAGACAAGTTTCAGATTCAATCATTACTCCCATGTTGACACTTGCCATAGCAAAATCAGTTTTACTGAAACATAGGACTTTTTGCTGAACATAGAACATGCATCAACAGGAACATTTTCACACAAAAAAAGAATAAGTGCTTGACCGATAAAGTAAGCAGAATGTACGACTTACTACTTTTGCTCTGTTTTCTTAATTTTCAGCAGATAAAAGACTTAATAAAATAATAAAAAGAATGTCAAATTCTTAGTGGTTTGTTAGTTTACCAAGTGCATCAAAGGAGTACACAGAAAGCTTAGTTTATGCAATGTTCGCGTACACAAGAGGCTAACAACTGCAGAAAGTTGCAGAAATTAAATACACATTTTTAGTCTGAAAGTACACTCTCTGACTAGAGGGTACTTCACCCAGCAAATGACCTTCCAAGCCACAATACAACACGGAAATGAAAAATTTTGCTGATTTCAACTAGACAAATTTTAATAGTAAAGAATTTATGTTTACTTCTTAAAACTTGGACATACAATTAAAAAGCCAACCTAAGATGAAACTCCTTATTGTTGACACAAGAGTATATCAAGTTAAGGATTACTTGGTAAACACTGGAAGCTGTTAGTAATTGTATAGTAGTTTTGAGGAAAAGTACCATGAATCTGTTTTAATTAAAACCACGTACACAACAGTTGTGTGAAACAACTAGTTTCAAGTTCAAAAGACCTATAAAATATTACAAGGTCATAGTGCACAGCTGCATAGTTTTAAAAGGTACTGACAGAGATGCAAGGACCTTAAGGCACTTCACATCAACTCTCTACATTGCTTAAACACTGAAAAGAATAAATACGGATTGCAGTACAATTAAAGATGCTGCATGCTACATGGCAAAGTGCAACAGTTTATTCACCCTTTTTCTGCTTACAGCACTGTGGTAGTGACAGGACTCAACAGGTTAGCAAACGGCATCCCGCAAAGAACAACCAAGAGTTTAATTGATGATATCAGGCAGCACACACCAATCTCACATTCATTACGCTTGGGTAAGCTCTACAATACCTCTGTCCAAAGGAAATTAAGGGGGAGAGGGAAGAAGTGGTATAGTTATGACACCACACTTCGTATCTTTAGAATTGTTCACCCCACGTTCCCAAAGGCTATATTAATCTGTGGCATAGGAAATGCAAGAAATGTGGTCCTGCAGAACCCCAGCAGAAGAGCTATGTGGGAGAAGAATCCCCCTCAAACACCTCTGGAAAAATGAAGGTCCCAAAACCAGGTCACTCTAAAGCCCTCCCACTGGCCAGGTCACTCACACACGTTCAAATGCCTCACAGCAGGTAGTGCTGAAACCTAAAATAAGCCAAGGAGTCACAGAAACTCATTAGCCTTCACCCACTACAAAAAATACCACTTCTATTAGCACCCTTTCTAAGGTTACAGCCTTACAGGAGATAAAGGGCCTGGGGAAGCAAAGTACTTGTGACTGCTTTCTTGACAACCTGCCTTCAAATAAGACAAAGAATGAGAATGGACTTCATAATTCACTGTTATTAGCAAGCAGGCAACAATTAATTGGTCAACAATTTCTTCCAAAAGACAGAGTGTAAATACAGGCTGAAAAAAAAAAAAAAAAAAAGATAAAAGTGCGACTGGTTACTTTTCAAGAGTATTATTTTTAATTCCAGCTTCCACTCTTTCTTATGCTATCTATAATCCACCACAGAACTTGACAATATGTAAATGGTATCAATAAAATCTGTGATGTTACATGAATGTAATGGGGTTTTGGCTGCATTGTTCTACATGGCTTGCACACATTGCCTTTAACAAGGATGTTACAGCCAATGAAAAACATAGGTTGAAATCAAATGGGAATCCATTAAGGTACGATTCAATGCAAGTTATAACCAGACTCATATGACTCAAGATTACACTCGTTTTAAGGTAGGGTCAGTATTAAATAAAAATTTAAAAATTACGAAAGCATTAAAATAACTAATAAAAGTTTGTTTTCTTTTTTCCTTCCATTAAGTATCTGGAGGTGTGGGAACAGAATGAAAAATATAATTAAGTTCTTCTCAAGAAAAACCATTCTAGAATACTACATGAAATTCATGCCAGCCTTACTACGTCAATGAGCCATGCAAACTACAGCGGCAAACCAAAAAAAAAAAAAATCCCAACCAAAAAACCCACAAACAAACAAACAAAACCCAAAGCCCCATGAAATAAAACCCCACAAACCAATTGTTCTAGTCATATCTGCTTTTCTTTATTAAGCAAGTTTCCATTCACACTAGAAAATAAAACTGCAAGAAGTTTCACACGATAATACTTCTCATTGTTCTTGGGAATTCAGGGTGCCTTGGGAACAGCGTTAATATCTAATGCCTACATTTTTTCTACTTAGAAACAGGGAAAGTATATGAGAGTAAATTTTACAGGGGCCTAATATACATAGCACAAGAAAACGACTGCAGAAATCAATAAAATCAATATTCCATGTTCCCAACTTTCCCACAGAGACCATGCCATTAGTTCATTTGGGTTTTTTTTTTTTGGTTTGGGTTTTCTTTTTCTTTTTTTTGGTGTATTCCTTAATCCTCTAATGCCTCTTTCACAGCTACACAAACCTTTCCAAACGATCACGAAGAATGGACTTCCCCAGTGACCCTCATGCCACTATTTGGAGCTGGGAGCGCACTGGTACTTGGGGTACAGACCTATTGAGCTTCGCAGAAGAGCTGAACTCCTTAATGCGATGACTTGAAATGAAACATGCAGTTCCCTTACAGACGTTCACAGTTAGTTGATGAAAAACAGCATATCATTTTCTTCACAGCAGAGGGATACTCAGAGCTTTCAATGAATTCTGCAACATTTTACTCTTGTGCTAACACGCAGCCAAACATTTAGACCCCAAAATTTAATAACCTGCAATATTACCACTATATCTACTTTCAGTTGAAAGAACTGAAACTTGAGCAACTGCGCTAATAAAACTGTAAATACCTGTAATACTTTAATAATCTATAAAATAAAATCAAAATTACACTACTAAGTGTCATGTGTAATTTATATCCAATGAATAGGAGAGTATACATTTATTAAAATCAAAACTTAAAAGAAGATGAACTTCCGTCTGGATGGACTGGAAGAACGCTCCTCATTTTCAGAAGGTCTTTGCTATGAGCTAACTTTCAGGCTTGTCAGTTTTCTCTTTAGACATTTAAAACTGTACAAAGATTCAAAGGAAACTGACTTAGTGAAAGCAAGTACTAATACATCTGAACAACGATAATCAAGACAGAATCAGAATCTTTAACAATATCAAGTGTTTTATAAAGTTATCAGAAAAACTAACAGAAAGTATTGTTGGTTTGGTTTTTTTTGACATGGACCAACAATTGTTACTACAAGGGCTGAAATACTAATTCTAAACTGGCCAGAGCAATTCAGTTTCTCTCTTAATGGCTTTTTTCCAAAATAATCCTAATCCAACCAGCCCATCCCTTCTTGTCAGTCATCTCTGCAGTCTCTGCCATCTGCATCCTTTTATCAAAGAAAGACATAGCATCTCATACCATACTTTTACTGCAAGTCTCTAACTTACATAAAAAATATTCACGTTTATACTACATTCATATTTTAATTAAAGTAATTTACAAATAACAAATTTTGGATCATAGAAGACTAAAACTATGCATCAGATCAGCAAAGTTGCATCCAGAGAACAGCTATGGTTTTCCTCTCGGTGGTAGTGAAAAGCCAAGAAGGGAACACCTGGATCAGTTCTCTGACCCACTTCAGCCTGTAGTTTTGCAATGAAGGGTATAATGCTGGGAATTGAAGAAGTGAAGATGGGGGGAGGGACTGAGCTGCTTAAACGAGCACAGCAACTGTAAGGAAAAGTCACGGGATTGCAGATGCAAGACAGCATAGAGCCCAGAATTAGAATAAAACTAGGCAAATCATGCAGATTACATATAAAATATTAAGCAAAACTAGGATATATTCACACAAGCTACCCTGCACCCACATATGTACTATCAGAACATTTGTTAATAATAAAAATCAAAATGCCCTCAGAATAACTATAGCTTCCAGTATATACGTTACTTTTATTAATTAGCTTGACGCTGACATTTGCAGAAAGAACTAGCATCATCTTCCTGTATGATAGTAGAAGCAAACACCATATTAAGCATGAAAAATAAAAACCAAAGTATGTCCAGAATGGGGAACAGAGATCAATAGTAACTTTCTTATTCACATTAATTTTAAGAACTTCTTTATAATTTCCCACCGTCTGAGGACTCTCTATTCACACGCCTCTGCCCACTGAGATTGTTTCCTATATACTTTCCATATCAACTTAAAGGCAAAGTAATTCCCCAATTTTTCTTCCATTTCCATATCTACCAGTTATTTAATAAACCTAGGACTACTATTTTTCTAGTTAAATAAAATCTCCTTGTGACAAAAAAGCTCTAAAAAACCAAACAAACTGCTCCTGCTTTGCTGCCACTCACCAAGCTAAACATAACCAGCTACTGAAGCAAGGACCTACCTACACAAAGTAGGCAGTTGTGCATGAATCTCTTCATGTCTACATCTATTCCCCACAGGCCACTATGAAGATTCTATTTTGTAAGAAGCTAACTTTCTAGTTTTTATTCAAATAAAACTTGCAAATTTGAACTTGAAAGCCTTTTGGTCATCTTTGAGTAGTTCACTTCAAGAGAAGGTCTAGCGACACTCAGTTTTATAGCTTTTGCTAACTCAAGGTCCTGTCATACATATACCCTAGTACCTAATGAGCCACAATTCTATAAGACACTTTTCACAGTAGAATATGGGTCTTAAGACGCCAAGAAGTACAAATGCTAGCCCTCTCTTTCTTACACACACTTCTTCAGAAAAGTAATGACTATCCTGGTTGCATTCATTTCATTTTCCTGACTGGCTGTCAATATTATGAATGCTTTGTGAAGTCAGTAATCATTCATTTATACTAGCTGCTTTTTTCCCAACCCATTCTCTACACTTAATAATTATACAGGCAGGGCAGCAATTAGGCACTGTGTTCCAAATATATAAAGTGTAACCAGTACCAACATTATGCACACAGCAATAAATACAGTGGGACAAACTCAAGCTGACTTTCATGAGTGAACATGCACAACATTCACATACTGTTTCCAGCACATTCAAAATGCATTATTAGAAGTGTGACACATAACATACTGCACCCCTTTTCCTGATAATCAGTGTCTCTTCCGATAATCAATCACAAAATTGAGAATTATTTCCCTGAACATAAATTTCTCCCTGATCAATCTGCACAAATTCTCACCAAGTGGGAGTCTCCTGGGTAGCGCTGCAGCGATCCTGGATACTGTGAATCCCTCTACTGCTTGCCAGTACTCCCCGATCAATTCACAGAGGTTTCCAACAAACACCATTTACTGGGATGAGTAGACTGGAAGCTATGTAGCTCTAGCATTTGGTTTGAGTGCCTTGAATGCACATGGAGTAGCATTACAAGCAACAGGGGATACTCCTTAATAGACGCACTCTCAGTCATATACACTGACAAAATTTTACAGTGTAGATATACTTTAAAATATATTAATCAAAATTCTGCCTTTACCCATGTATGGAAAACCTAATGAGCTTCAGCCCCTTAATAGAACACATGGATGAAGTGCTGCCATTTCCTTCATCACAATAGCAAGAATTAAAAACAAATTGACAATAAAAAGAATTTTAATAAACGGTATTTTTCAAAAACACACTTTTAAAGTTTATGAAAGTGCATTTAAACTTTTTGTGTACTTCCACAGCAGGCATGGTGCAGGCAACAGTTTAAGCCTCCTCAGTTTCACCCACACAACTCAATCTAGAGCCACGGCAGTCAAGGTTTCAATGAAAAGATTCCCTTAGGCTACGCTTTGTCAACCTGTGACCAACACTTGTTCATCCCACCACTGACTACACATGAGAATTCATGAGCAACTAACGGAAGGCAAGATCACCACAGTATTTGGGTATACCAACCACTGTTCTAGGTACCACAAAAATAGAGACTCACAAGCTATTTGGTAGTATACAGTGTCCCTCACGCTAGTACTAATAATCACCACTTAGTAGTAAGCGTGTCTTTTCATAATCATGCAGCAATGCCTTCTTCCTTAGGTAAGCTGACAACACTTTTCAACCCCTCCTCATTAGTTCTTCAATGAATAGGGTTGATGGAGTAATCCAAGGTAGTCAAAGTTTACCTATTCTACATACAAGTATATTCAAGACAAAAATGATCCAGGTCAAAGAAGATGTCAGAGAAGGTATGGAAAAGGACTCAAATGACACAAACCTTAAAGAAAAATTGATGGGGGAAAAGCAAGTGGATGAGTGCACTGAAAAAATTTCAGGAGAGATGGAAGAACGGCAAAGCAGCTGTGAATATTATGAGAAGGGGACACCGGGAAGCTAAAGAAGGCAGAGGAACAACATAAAAAACTATTAAAAGACCAAGAGAGAAAGAAAATGAGGTAGAGCATGACCACTTGGAAAAGACAGAGAGGAAAAAATTGTTTAGAGAACAGGTAACATGATAAAAGTACCAGAAGATTTTAAAAGGAAAAAAATAGGAGCTCAAAGTGTTTAAGCAAAACAAGAATGAATGAGTTAGTGGTTAGAGGCTAGATTTGATTAAGCAGCCACATATCTGGAGGTTCCTGACACTCTGTGACATCTGTAATATATCCCATTACATTATTTATGGTGAGTTTGCCTAGACATCAAATTAACACTTATTTTTTAGCCCGAAGTTGGTCACAGGTTTTGTAGGTTGCTTTCTCCCCCTTCCCCCCGGAATTTTTACTAATAGTTCAAAAACAATGATTAGCAATTTTTTATTTTTTTTTTAAGGGAAGCAAAAAGCATACACAGAAATGTTATTTCAATTTCCTAAATTGAATACGTGGCATAAAATCCCAAAATAAGACAAAAATACTTTGCTGAAATACTGAGAGTTATTGTGGCCAATTTTCCTGGACTGACTCAAGTTTCTTTTATACTGGCTCTAAAGTTTATGCTACTTATTTTAAGTAGGTTATTACTGAATTGCATTTTCAAAGTACAAGCTAACCTTCATTCAGAAGAGTCTAAGTCACTAGGTTTGCTGAATAGTCACCAGAGAGAGCTGCTGTCCATGTTTGTCCTGCCACTTGAGAATACTGATCTGAGCTAGTGAAGAAATTACCAGGATACCTTTGCCACAGACCTTCTGCCTAACCTTCCAATGCTAGACATGAAAGATATAATTGTTACTTTTCAAAGTC
>VYXH01005332.1:153199-175944 GCA_013397275.1 Burhinus bistriatus
AAAAAAAAAAAGGCGAGTTGTAAGGAGTTTGTATAAGAGAGTCATCATTTTTGGTTTTTTGTTTGGTTGGTTGTTGTTTTGTTTTTTTTTAAATCCCATCATCAGCATCTCTAAGGTTCCACTCATTTCTGTAAGGGCACCCATTCCCTTCTACCTTCAATGATCTGCTTGACTATTTTTAAGATACTTTTTTGGAAATGGGAAGGCAAATGCCTAAGAAGGGCAAAAGTTAGTCTAAGAACATGTAACACATCACAATAAATACTGCATGTTACACCACAAAATCAGTGGAATAAACATACCGTAAATCCACACAGATGAACTTCTTGGCACTGTAAAACATCACTTCACAGTATTGGGAGAAGTTGGTCAATATTCCCTAAGATTTTGACCCAAAGAAGGGAATACCACGTGACCATACAAGGCATTTGCCACTGAACTGTCTTCAGTTGACAATGAAGATCACAATTGCACATGGTATCAGCGTTCTCCACAGCAGTAAAGAAAGAGGGGAGAAAGGCCATGCAAAGAGTTATGCTCAGAGCAAGCAGGATAAAGTGAGAAAACAGAAGAGATAAGCAGGATTGCATTTTAAAATTCTTTTAAATCTACAGCCCTACTGCCCTACAGCCCTGATGAGGCTTGCTAAAAATGTGCTAATGAGAAGAAACAGATCTGGTGAAGCAATAAAATGAACAATGGATTTCAGTTTAAAAAAAAAGAAAAACCAAAAAAACCCACAGCACACTTCTCTTAGTAAGAAAAATTAATTTTGCATAATGAAATTTTGAATTATTACAATGAATTAAAAAAAAACAGAATAATTAATTTAAAAGGTGTATTACTTTTTTTTAAAAAAATCTGATTGAGAAGGAAGGGACTTCATGCTCAAGATAAACTAATGAAGCGACAGTGCTCCAGTCTGGATCATACCTGAATTTCACTAGGCTGCATCATTACCTTTAATCAAGACTTTTAAAAATGTTTGTGACAGTCTGTGATTTTTGAAAAGAGAAAGAAAAATAATTCAATCAGATTTGTTTCTATTAAAATAAGATTAGAGCAATCTTTCAGTTACTTAGCTGTAATAAAAGCAGCGAACCTTAAAGAGTTTGTATAATGTCATATTTAATTTTTATCACCTATTTTTCTCAAACCAAACAGGAATAACATTTTTAAAGACTGTCATTTTTATGCTGTATTACTCACAAGATATTAATTTGAAAGAACACTGATAAATAAAAAGATTCAGATTAAAAGCATGCATTAATTTTCAATGCCCAATTTGAAACATCCTGATTTTTCTGAATGTTTACATAGCACTGTAGTATTCAGGACTAGTTCCCACCAAGTTCACCTGCATTTTGAGTCATCACCCATTCTGTAAATCACGACCCAGCATCTCAGGCTGAACAGCAAAAAATGCAAGCAGTTCTGAACAACGAGTAGAGTATCACCCAAGATAGACAGAGCAGAGGAAACAACAAAGCCTAATTTCTCCAAGTAAATATCCAAATAGTCTAAATCATGAAAGCCTTGCTTTTCTTCCCAAATCCCTTACTGCCTTTCCTTCAAGACTTCTGAAATGGCTGGAGTCTTAGGGCTGCAGATTTAGAAAAATACAAGCTGGAAGGGGCTACCTGAGCAGATAGTCTAACCTAAATGAAACACTACCTGAGATTTCATAATACAGCAACCCTCCATGAATTAAGTCCGGTAACTGGCGTTCAACTAAAACATGACTTTTCTAAAAGTTGTAACTCTTGATTTGGAAGCACACAAACAGAGAATCTAACATCACTGTAAGTAGTTCCAGCCAGCACATATTTTTCCTCATAATTAAAAACACATGCCTAATTTCGGGCTTTAGCTGACAGCTAAGGTTCTTCTTGTATTTGACCAGTATTTTCTCCCCATAAGACACTATGACCATATCTGCTCTAAAGTTTTTTTGATAAACTATTCAAACACCTTTTTTTTTTTTTTTTTAAATTGTACTGCATAAGGCATTTTCTCTGGGTCTTTGATCATTCAATGGGTCTACATCTCTTCCGTTCTCCTACAGCTCCTTCAAGTATGCCAGGTCCCAGACCCCATGATGCATCCTAGTATTGATCTTACCAGTGCCATAAACAGAAGTAACACTGATGCCTCTGTCACACCTAAGAGGAAACAAATCATCCTCATTTGCTCTGTGAGGATGACACATGTACACGCTGGTTAATAACAGATGCTGAAATGCCTGATCATTCTTAATTATGATAACCCTATCTAGCTGTTACACACGACATCATCTTCTGCTGTCTCAGAACTCTGCCAAATTTGGGCTGGTATTCATGGACAAAGCAAAAGGCTGATCCAGGGCACAAAACCCACTCCTGATAAACAGCAAGGGACTGCTAGAGAAGTTCTAGCGCAACTATCTCACATGGGCAAAAGTGCACTCTTTCAGAAATAAATTTTTATAAATTCTACAAGAAAAACTTATGAAAGTGTAAAGCAATTTTAGCTACATTACTGTACAGTGTAGTAACAAACAAAAGAGTAAACAAACGACAAAGAACATATTTATGAAAATTTAAAACCTCTATCAGAAGCAGAACTGGTAGCCAAGATAGATCAACACCGACTCTGAAAAACCTATTGCTGTTTCTTTACCTCACTTTAAACAAGAACAGTATTTTTTTCTTTCAGGTAATTTTGCAGAAATCTCCTAGGTTTTAGTTAAATTTGCCTACAATGAAATGATCATTTCTGGAATAACGAGGCCATGGAAAAGTGCCTTTTCCATTTAGATTCATTCAAGAGATTTTTCTCATTTGAATATTATTTTGTGGCTCTATGTGAAGTATGGTTGGGACATGCTGAAAAGATTCCCACCCCACCCCTGGTTTCTACAGCACCTGCTAGAAGATTCAGGCACACAAAATCAAACCTATTCCAAAGGTACAAAACATTAATCACGTCTTTTGACTTTTTTCCAGGTTAAGTATCAAGCATGTTCTAATACCCACACATGTGCAAATCTCGGCTTCTGAAGCATAAATATCTCCATTGATGTTAACTATTTAATGACCCAGCACAGAGATCCTGTAATCAGCTCTCCCCATGGAATGGGTCATAAAGGGAACCGCACTTAGTAGTGAATTAGAAGTTCATACTCCCTCCTTAAATTAACTACCCTGGTCCTGAGCAACGGCTTCCTTAGGCTTTTTCTCTGTGTTTAGTCACACAGCACAACAGCTTCACACAACTCCTTTATCTCCCCTCTCCACCCGCCAAAAGGAAAACCAAAAAATGTTGGGGTATCTCATTTCATTCATCCCACAGAGCATCTCACAGGTTAGAAATGACACGGCTAAAGAGTGTTTACACTCCGGCTCGGCAATAAGGTGAGAAACCAGGGCAGCTCCCAGGACTATCCAACCTGCAGAGGAGGCCAGCACAGGGATGAGGAAGGCACAGATCAAGAAAGCTTCTCCTCTTGGGCCATACACAGAGCTCTGTGTGAATCCAGTAGAAATTCAGGCCTAGTCCCACCACCGCGCTTCTGGGCCTCCTTATGGTGCTCTCAAAGGTTGCAACACAAAACAAACCCTTCAGGTAAATTTTCAGAATGTTACAGCTTAAAAAAAATATTAATAGCAGCAGAGACACTGAGCTTTCTGAAAACTTCAGAAGACAACACACCACAGTTTTCAGCTTAATTTACATAAACCAGAAACAGGAATACGCCCTTTGAAAATGAAAGCCAAAATGTTGCATAAACTGACATAATTTACCAAAAAATTGTAAAACAGGTGGGAAGAGAAAGCAGGGCTCGGGGTTGGATTTTTTTTTTTTTCGCCTCACATCAACACTAGCAAAACACTTGTAGCTGAACTCTACTTTTTTTTTTTTTTTATTCAACACAAACAGCAAATTACATCCAGACAATAAGTACATTTTTAAACCAAAACTCCTCTGTCGTATTTTTCCCAGCAATTCTTCCAGTCATTAAATGGTTTTTAGGCAAACCTACTAAACAGCTGCTTAATATTTTCAAGTAGTTTTGGTCCAGGTAGCATCTGCCAACCTCTTAGCTACATTTAGTATCCTCCCACAGTTGAAGCCTAACAGACTTCTCTATTGAGACTTAAATCAGCAGCCTCTTTGTCTCCATGCAACTGCTCTTTTACTGAAAATGGTATGGCAACACAGAAAGCACAATATGAATTTAAGCAGTGAAGCTGGTAGAAAACTTCCCTTTGTCTAAAAGGAAAAGGTGCAGATTCCAACTTATTTCCACACTGGAAAAAATAAAATGCAGGCTCTCCCTCCCTACAGCCACATGGATGCTATCGCAATGGCATATGCAGGTGCAGTAATAAGCACTTTTGTGTTCAGATTCACTTGCTGCTCTGTTAGCCAGTTCCCACCCCTTCCAGGGAATGGGTTTTTAAGGGCAAGTTAACACACAAGGACCATGCTGCTTTACGTGGTATCTTTTTTTTCTATAAAGGAAATCTCTACTCATGTAAATAAACTTCCCTGCAATTTACATCTCTTCGAATCCTCAGAAGGATTCTCAGAAGTTTTACAAATGTAGAACGCTGAAACTCCACACTAACTTTTTCCTTCTGTTTAGTATTATAAGAATGTAGGGGTTTCAGTGTTATGCATGCTCCTAGCCATTTGTAAAAACAACCACCATTAGGACTGATGTGCCAGGTTTACTTAACATTGCTGATCTTCATTTTCTTCTAAAATTATGAAACCAGGAATATTTGTGTTTAACACCAACTACTTAGAAAAAAAAATAATAAAGAGAAGTACTGGTGATGTTTGAATCCAGGCCTGCTATGCAGTGTGGCTTCATTAACAAAAAAGCTGTGCCATCCAAATTTGTCACTTAACACGATTGCTATTCCCACCCCACCTCCCAAACCCAAAGACCTTGTAAAATCAGGTTATTTGTCACTAAGCAAAATGAGAAATCCATTGTCCACTTACAAATGGTACCTAATACCTTAGTACTAGACAAACACAGAAACCTGACCTTTGACACCTTGTTTTATTTAATGATTTTCAATTGCTGCCAGTTATCAAAACAAACAAAAGCAACAGCAACATTTGGAGAGAAAAAAGTCAACTCTATTCGCATCTAATACTTCCATACTCACCTAATAAAATACTCTACCCGAAATTTACACACAAAAATAGTGGGTTTAAATAAAGTTTATTGGGGTTAATTAAAAAAAATCTTCTGAAATTTTGATAGCTAATTGTTTATGACTGGTTTTCCCTTATTTTCCTACTTCAAAAATGTATAGTTTACCAAGTCATCAAAATAGATCCCACCCCAACAGCACCAATAGTTTTGTTGAAAGGTCACATTTTGCCCATTAATACATGTTGACTACAGGCAATTTTTTCAAGTTTTTCTCCTCCATTATTCTAATGTAGCAATCACAACAAAATCTCTCCATGCAATCCTTAACAAAAGCAGCACGCCAAATTGTCAGAAACACTACTACCCAATACCAGAAGACACTCATTCTCCCAAAGACAGACTTCTAAAGGGGTGTGTGCATGCACACACACACCCCCCCTTGAACTCACAGCTAAATTTGTTCCAGGTTAATGCATTCACTCAATCTCAAGCAGTCAATGCTAAGAAACGTGCATTCTGGTTTCTACCTTAGTCATGCATAAAAAGGTAAACATTTTAAAGTTCAATTCGACTTCACACAATAACCACAAAGAATCAAAAGAAATTAAATCAATTCTTTTCCCTTAACACTGTAGGAGATGTTCAAGATTAGCCAGGTGGTAAATTCCATCTTTAATTTTATCATATTTCTAGATATGAAATACCGTAAAACTTCTTTGTTACTTACTATTTGTTCATTCCATAGGAATGAAAATATGAGTAAGCAGTATTTAATTTTCTTAACTGGTCATTTCTTCTACCAGGTATTTGCCAAAATCTATCAATACTGACCTCAGAAACGGATTTAATCTTCCCAAACTTTATACCTTTAAATTCTATCTATCACACTGTATTCTTCCCTATTCCGAAGATCTAGTTCTGTAAGAGATAAAGTGGATTAAAGACATATTGAGGATTATAGATTATGCAGTTAGAACAAACACAGGCAAGTATTTCAAATAGCTGACCCTACAGAAAGGAATCACATTCTGTTCTCAAGATGATATACAAAAATAGAAAGCACATTCCACTAGGAAAATATTTACTTAATAATTTATCATTTCAGAACTACTACTGTACAAATTAAAGTACAAAGAGAGCATATTGAAATCAATGTTAAGATATATATGCAATGATTATAATACAGCTTGTATTTCGATTGTGATTGGGTTTACAAAGTTTATTCTATTCCAGCATGAATCACGCTTCTGTTTTCCCCGAAAGTCCTACGTTTAAAACGGATACCATTTTTTTTGGATAGGAGAGGCTGAGAAACACAGTACTGCCGAGAAGTCTAGAAATAAAACGATAAAAATCTCAAAGTATCCGACTGGAAAGAAATGCCAGTGAGATATAAGAATCAATTTAGTCCAGACATTAATAACTTCCTTAATGATCTATATGATTAAAATAGCATATAGATAACATCTTCTGAGGATATTAAATAGGGAACTTTCAGTAGCAGTAAAGTCAGAAATAATACAAAGGAACCTAAGCAAATTCCTTACATGGCCAGAAAATAAAGTGAAATTCAGTTTGGAAAAACACCAACTAATACATCTGGGAAAAATAATCCCAAATATAGATATTCAATATGGACAAGAAAGCTGGGAAACAACAATGCAGAAAAACTGCATTAACCACAAATGCAGCATGAGCTCAAAAGAGGGGGAGGCACTGTCTATCTAGCTACTGAATCTAGGAATGGGGGGGAAGGGTGAATTACTTCCCTTTCGCTCCTCTCCCAAAATGAAGCACACACGGATGGGCATTCTATTCACCTACCTTTGCTGCAGCTCTGGATGCCAGACAGGTCCTGTTGCTCAAGACATTTAAAACTACATGGGCAAAAATATTATCAAGTACTGAATACTTTATCTAAAAAGCCCAACTGTAATAAAAAAAGTCTACTTTATTATTGGATATTATGTATTGTTGTAGACCTTTTCTGTTATATCTGAAGTATCAGGGGGTTTTAATCCAGAAATGTAATACTTATCCAAAAACAAATAAACATGAAAATATATTCATTTCCAAACCAGTTGCTTTTTATTGACCATGAAGTTTTGGCATATTTCACCACAAGTGAAATAACTTTGAAGATGTCGGCTCTCAAATGAATTTCTGCGGCACTGCCATGCCTGTTCACGCTAGGATCAACTGTGCAAAACAAGGGGAGATCAACGATGCACTCATGTCAAGTGAGGTCAGCTCAGAATCTATTCTGAAGGACATGCAATCCTCCTCTCTGCAAAATCCTTCATTAAGAAAGTTTCTGCAACAGGAATGACTCTTCCTTACCAAACAGGAAATAAAAGAAACTTGCTCAGAGATACATTAAAACCTGCTTCTAGCCACTTACGTCTGTTCCTAGGTACTATGGCATCCCTTCATTAGAAGAATATCCTGAAAACTTAAGAAAAATACTTTTACATTCCTAATATAAATTAGAATCTCTCCAATTCGCTTACACTCTCTGAACCATCTCAGAAGCATATATAGAGAAATTCTAGGAATGATTTGGGGTTTGTGGGGTTTATTTTTCCTTTTGTAGAAAGGCTGCTTTGAGGTGGGGATGTCACCTTCAAGTGTGTTAGTTGGAAGAATCTGTCCCACTTGAGATTTAGACGTACCTGAACCAAACCTTAAACTTGGCCCTTTTTGCCCAAGAAGCAAGATGCTCCAAATGCTGTTTGGTGAACTTGATTGTGCGCATTATGGATGTGATAGTTTAGGGACAACAAGACACTGAAAGACCAGGAAGAGGAACAGACTTGTCCTGGGAAATTCAACACCTTTTTCCTGCCTTTGGAATTTTCTACTATTAGCAGGAGATGAAATATTGACATCGCTGACTCTGTGGTTATCTTTTTCTTAAAAGACTGCGTATTTTTTATTTATTATTTGGGACATTTATTTGTTTTTCCTGAAATTAAGGAAGAGGGAGAAATTTCACTCGGTGACCTGAAATTTCACAGTTAACGGGAGGATGGGATAAACATAACCTCAAGCATTTTGTTCCTTCTTCCTTCCTTGCCAGTACTCCCTTTGACTCATCACAATGAAGTGTTTAGAATTCTTCCAGGAGCCTTTTCACTGCTTAGCTTATGCCTAACCCACAGCATAGATGCCATTTGCTCATCTCTCTAATACTAAGGGACTCGTGGCAGTTCTTTTTACTTGTGGCTAATGAGATTTAATCTGGCAGCTCAGATGATATTCTAAAGCAGTTTACAGCAACAGACACTTTTCTTGAGTTTATGGCATCTAAAGTATAGACTAACAACCACCTTGATATGCTGTCTCTTCCTCAAAGTGTATCTAAAAAGCCCTGCATCCCAACCCTCCCCCACATACCTAACAGGTCTGCTCATGTACCTCTGCCATCGATCATACCCTGAGACAACTGCACTGCTTTTCCAAGAGCCAAACCCAGGTGCCAGAACTGTAGCCACAATCTCCATCACTTAAGGCAGACAATTCTGGAGCTACTCTTCTCAGTAGGACTAATAACCAATTCCTTCCATCATCCTTTCCAGTCCTAAAAAGAGAAACTAGCATGGCGTTTTAATCTCGAGTAAAATACCTGTTAAGTCTAGGTTTTGCGAAAAGCAGATACAGATTTCTACTAAGATCCTCTATTAGAGGCAAATCACAGTGGTGGCTATTTTCTCTCTCTCTTTGCCTTGCCTTTTCACTCTTTTTGCACTTTTTAAAGATCAGTAGAAATTTCAACCACTGCAGTTTCTTAGCATTCGTGAGGAAGGAGGTTCCATTTCTTCTAATAATAAGCAGGAGGGGGAAAAAAGAAAAGAAAAAAACCAAAAAACCCGAGAGTGCATGGAGGACAAAGGACAAGGAAAATTATTGCATGAATAACAGAAGGGGAAGACTGTCTTGCAGTAAGGTCTGATTACTGCAACAGAGGCAGGATGGAGTTGGCAAGCTCTTCACAGGGTGGATCTCCATCCTGACAGGTCTAGTCTTGTCTCCAGAAGTACAGACAAACAACTACTGTAACACACTGATGGAGCTTAAGAAGATGAACAGACAACTAACTTTCTTTATAAATATAGCTAATTTTATTATACTGAGATTTTTCAGTAACCTCTGCAACCCACTCCACCTGGAGTGCTTGTTTTTACATATATGAGTGAGTTTTATCACCCTCTTGTGGAAAAATAAGTGAACTGTATCCGTCAGATGATGTAGGAAGAAGCAGAAAGCAGGAGTAAGGAAGGCAGTGATAAAGCACAAGCAAAGAAGAAGAAAGAAGTATGGGCTGGGTGGAATGAAGGTACAGTGAAGGAGAACAAAGATGACTAATAACACAGTACCACCTCAACTTCTTCAAAAAGCTATCCCAAAAACGTTATTTGAAAACACCAAAGAGAACAAGCTGCAAAATTTATTCTCCCTTGGTAACGCTGACAATATTCAACAATTAAGTTATGTTCCCTACAGTGATACAAGTACTGTCTCACCTGTAATCACCATCTTTTACACCTTTGTTTCCACATACAGGAGAAAATACATTCTCTATAAACACACAAGGTTAACTGTTCAAAACTTAAGTCAGAAAACACTTAGGAGATACTTTCTTATTTCAAAACAGTCCGCATATAACACCTCTGCCGTGCTGTTGGAATGTGAAAGTGGAGAGCACGTGAGCTAAACTTGCAAAGAAAACAAAAGGAAGTTTATGCATTCACATTACATCCTACATAAAAGAAAAATAAGAATATTTAATTCCTCTAAAATCTGGAATCATCCTTTCCTCAGTTTCTGACTATTCCCAGTATCAATTTGTAATATGAGAAATTTAACTTGCAGTAGTCATCGTTTACAACGTAATCCATATGACAATATATTCAAAACCTTGAAAGCAACAAACAAATTTACTGCCACCTGCATTTTAGAACTTGAAAATCCGAGTTTGGTAGAAGCACACATAAAAAAAAAAGTCAAGAAAGTCACAATAATATTAAATTAAACTCATGACACTGCAAAGAGACACAGAAATCCCAAATAAAAAAAGGCCAGCTCAGATCGGGTCGATATCACAAGCATGGTGAAAAAACAAGAGATCTCACACAATGTATCCCTAAAACTTCCTGAAAATCTTCCAGGAATTCCACAGAAAACTACAGGCCACATCCAACACAAACCACAGTTACTTCTTAATGACACTAAATATTTTTTCTGATGCTCCTCAAAAAGAGTTAGAAACCCATTAAAAATAAAAATTCTAATGACAGATCTTCTTAACCTTACGATAAAAGAATACCTAAAGAAACTCTTCCCTCCCATTACACAAACTACATTTATACAGAGCCACAATGAAAGCATAAAAGGGATAACTATGCAAGTTACACTTATTTCATTGTTTTAATCAAAATCTGACAGTAAAGTACTTCTCCAGACAACATAAAATTTCAGCTTAACCTTATTCTTCATGAAAGTATCTGATTTTTCTGAATAAAAATGATGGTATTTGACTACTTAACCATTATCTCCAATTGAGGGGTCAAGTCCTAAAATTAATACTTTTACCAGTAGGTACACAGTTATCTGCGTTTATTCATGATCCCTGAGATACCACTGATGATTTACTTTAGCTTCTGCAAAATACCCATCAAGTACATCAAGTAAGGAAGACTAACTCTGCAGTTGATGTTTTGTAGCAGTCTAAGAGTCGACCTGTAAACTCCCCGAAACAAATGGTGAGAGACGAAAGGGAGGAGGAGGAGGCCCCGCAAGCTTCACTGAGGAATGTCTCAAGCACTCACAAGTACCTTGAAATGTAGCTATAGTCATGGGGCGAATAATGTAGGCCTTATGCTCAAAGAACGGATAAGGCTAGCATCTGCTTACTCAGGCGCGAAAGAAACTCGCCTGGATCTGGAGGAGGGAGACAGGACGGCTCTGCTTTTCCTCAGCAAGGACAAGATAACAAGAATCTGTGTAGTTCTTTTTCTTCGGAGGGCTACCATGCCCGATGATGACCTTTGTCTCATTATCCGTGAAATGCATATTAAAGTTGACACCCTGCATATGCTAATGAAGACTATCAAGATCATGCTAAACATATATGACTATAGCACTCATCCCTCCACCCAAATCATGCTACGCGTCACCTGGGGAGGTGGGAAACCTGAGACGGAACTGTCACCATAAGAGTGGGGCGGGTCGTACTGATACAGCGAACATAAAAGGGGAGAATAAGTGCCCCTGGGGGACGAATGGATGGACAAACTGACTGACTGACACACTCTCTCTTTGGAACTACTTTTTTCCCTGGGGAGATTTTACACAGAGAAGCGCTGCTACACACCAGAGACCCCCCTGTTGGCTGGACCAACGCTGGAACCAGGACCAGTGATCTCTATCTCTCTCTCTCTCTCTTTTTATCCCTCTGTTTCTCCTCTTCTCTTTTAAAGTTGTTAAGTAAGTAATGCAAGGCATACTTTACCACTCGCCATAATTCATTGTATATCTGTTGTAAAGTACCGCTTGCTGTAAGTCATTGTATATCTGTTGCTGAGTAACGCAAGGCATACCTTACCACTTGCCATAATTTGTTGTATACCTAACCAATTATTGTGGACCTAGTTAAGGCATATATTAATCACTGTGGGAATCTAATAAATGTTTGTATATGGACCTTGAGAGTTGCCTCACCTTAGTCCACACCGTTGAGGATTTGCGAATCTGAGTCACCGCCCACCCTCCCCCGCGCGTCTTAGTGGGGCGTGACAAGCAGATACATCTTTTTAAATTCATAAGAATCTTCAAAAAATGCCTAATTATGCACAGATTTTTATAATCAGAATAACAAACCGCTTGCCTCTACTCCTCTTATAACGTAGTCAGTTCTGAAGTCCAACATTGAAGTTATTAGAACAAGTTCTTCAGATCAGGGAACACTAGAAACTACTGTTGCAGACAAGCTAGTAGTATGTCCAATGATGATCAACAGACTTTACAGCAATCTGCTATTCTATTTTATTTTTTTTCAGGAAGCTACCCAGAAAGGATCCCTTTCACTTTCTTGCCTTCTGCCCATTTAACCAGGTACATCAACTCTGTTATACTGTGTTCCAGACTCTTGCAGATGCTAGGGGAAGGACCAAGCACTTTACATGCCAGGAAAATACCACAGTTAAGAACCTGTCATACAGATCAGAAAGGAAAAAATAGTGGTACAATTAATAAAGGGCATAAATGCAAAATAATTATCCTTTTTTATAAAAATGTATTAATAAAAAGGTCATAAAATGTAGAAGTGGTTTAAAATAAAACTACATACTTTGTTTTCAAGCAATACAACTTAATATAATGGAGTTAATATCAGACATACTGTGACTTTCTACAGGAGACTGAAAAAAATACATTGTTATATTAAACAACTCTAAGAATATATACATTTTCAAAATTATACACGCGTCACTGTCAATTAGAAAAATCTACTGGGGAAAAATCTTCTATTATTGTAAATCATTATTACTCTGATCAAAACTGATTCCCCTGTACCTTGATTTCAAGACCGTGTTCAAAACAGACAATTTCAATCAAGTGCAACTAAGGGCACAAAAGTATTTTACACCACTTCTTTGGACAGCTGCTTTATCTTTTGAAAATGCTTGACAAAGATCCTCAGACTGTAGCTGCAGCATTTTTTTTTACTTAAGCAGAAAACCACATGCACAGAAGCTACCAACCCTACATAAAAGTTCACCACCATTTCAGTTCTGCTGAATTAACTGTTTGAGAGGACACAGGATCAAGCACATAACTAAAATTAGGAGGAGGCAAAATGTTTTTAACAAACTGGTTTACATTGTGGCCCCAGACACTTGTCTCGGCACAGATGAGAGGCAGTGCGCTGTGGTGTATGCTTGGGAAATTCTCAAAGAAGCCCTGCCATCAGAAAAAAACCCTGATGTAACTGCACCTGCAATGAAGACTGACACAACCAGCGAGGTTTCAAACTAAGATAAGACCTGCCATATCCTTCTGAAAGAAGACTCTAGTATTTTACTAGCAGATTTTCCTTAATCTTTTATGAATTTATGTGTGCCCATTTGCTGGTATTTGTGAATTAGACAGTTACCAAGGTTACATGGTCCCACCACTAATCCATAAATGCCCAACCCTACCAAAACTCGTTGAACTCAGCCAGTCCTCTTGTCTGTTACTTCTAAGGATTTTTGCCTGATTGAGCCAAAGAAACATTAATAACTTGAATGAAAAAACTGTAGGTGAAAGGAAGTTACCCGGTGTCTAAAAAAAGTTTCCTGTCCTCCTCCCACTCCCCAGAAAGCATAAATGAAAGCGCTCTTCTCTCAGGGAGGCAGTAGCTTTCAATGGATGAACGTGAAGGGACTGCTTCCTTACTATAAAGCTTTACCAATGAACAGAAGTAGTAACCCATTATTAGTATTGAATTTTAAAAACAAAACAGAAAATTAAATTAGCTTAAAACCTAAGCTTTACATATGACATTAAATATATACACAACTTATTTATATACACAAATATATCTTATAAACATTTAACATACACAAACACAGATTTTATAAATACGTCCACAATTCCAGAGATATGGAAAATGTACCTTTCACAACAGTAAAGCTCCATATCATAATCAATTATAAAGGCAGCACTACATTTCAACAATCATGTATACTATACAGAAATAATTGTATGGCTAACCCAGAACTTGTATTTGTCAAAGGTACTTTGGGGAAGGAATACAAAGGAGGTACTTATTACAGAAACAGGAGGTTCTATTACAGACCCACAGGGCGACACTTGGACACAGAAAAGAAAATTCTAATGTTATTAGAGAAATAAGTAATACTGGGCAACATATTGTAGAGACATACTGTACAAATACAGACTGAAAACAAAAGTTTCTGATGATGGTAAAGTCTAAACATTCCTGCAGAAAATTATCAAGATTTTAGACTCAACTTTGTGAAGAGCACAGAAATACATTTTACACAGTGATTACAAGTTACTTCACTTCAAAAAAATTAAACAAAAATAAAAGAAAAAAGAAAACGAAGAGGTGGAACGATCACCACTTAACATTTCCAGAAGGCAGACTGAGAGATTCAGGAAGTAAAACAATCACACTGAAGGTTTCAAGTTAAAAAACAAAACAAAACCACCCCCCGCAACAAACAAAAAACCACCACCACCATGGCTATAGGAAAATCGCCAGACCTAAAGAGACTTAGAAATAAAGACAGACAACTGAACAGAAACATTAGAAGATCAGGGGTAAGCTGACAATTTCTGACCGACTGCAGTTTCACTAATACACTGTTCAGATAAGGAGGTATTCTTTTACTATGATCTTAACTTCCAAGTCAGCATTTCAACACATCCCCGTTCCCTACAAATATAGCTCTACAAAACTACATTCCAAATGTGGAAGACAGTAACAAGAAGAAGAATACAAAAAGACAGAATGCAATTAGTATATGGCGCTTTCTAAACACCAAACAAATACTTTTTAGAAACAACCAGAAATCTTTAAGACCATTGGAAAGAATTATTCTACAACCACGAGATGTCGAAAAAATTACATGAAAGTTAAGTATATATTCAAAAAACAACTGCCAAGAGCACAAGAGAAAGTGAAGAAATTAATTACGTATGACAAGAACTCCACACTTCCTAAGAAACAATAATAAATAGGCTAAGTCCTTCTTCCTTTTGGGATTGTGGCCCTATTCCCAAGTCTTACACAGAGATTGCTTATTATGTCCAGAATTATTTCAACCAAAATGGGCACAAAATTCCTAAAAGTAGTTCCAAGATTGATGCTTGATTCGCCATTGACTATGTACAGCACAAACCAAGTTCCAGAGTTTCTTCCACACAATGAATTAGGAGTCCTGGGATCTGTTTCCAATGATGGAAATACAGCAAAATTTTATTTTGAAAAGTCATAACCACTATGACCCTAAAGTCCTGTTTATAAATTAGGAGAAAGTATTTAGCTTAGATATATTATTAACAGTTTATCGATACCTGTAAAGCACTCCAAATTTCACAAATGGCAAGTAGCACAGAAAACAAAAGCAGCCAACCCCCAAGGAAGTCAACACAAAATAGAAACTGTATCTTTCTTCTTCTACAACTCAAATCATAACTATTTCCCATATATACAATTCTGAAAGCGGTATCCATAAGACTAAAAAAACAGGCTTTTTTATGATAAAGAAGATTTTTTAAAAAATCAAAAGTAACTGTATTTGAAAAAGAAGGTGCACACCTTGCAACTCTCACTTAGTCAAAAGTCTTTTGGAGTTGGTAGGATTTTTTACTATTTAGGAACTTCATAAAAAAAGCTTATAATAAAACCTCAACTATAGGGAAATAACATAATGATCAAAAGCAATCAGCAAGGAAAAAGAGATTTTTTCCCTTTCTGACTATGCAATGCTCTTTTGTTGCCACTACAGCAATTCTTTAATGTCACGGAAACTATCTGATAAATGTATTAGAAGCTCAATAAATTTCATAATATTGAGGTAGTGAAGGAATTGGTATTGTCGACAGAGAACTTCTGTTCTGAGTGCCTATTTTAAGGAAGAAAAGATGTCTAAAAATAAGAATCATACTTTGAGATGTTTTCAACAAAAATATACCATAGTTTTAGAACTGAAAGTAAACTACACTGATTACATTAGATCATTGGAAATTCTGGTAGAATGATAGGAAAAAATAGGCAAACCTTGAAATTACAAAAACGGGATACATTGATTTAAAATTTAACAGTCTTACTTTTGGATGGTTTGCTTTACCTAAGTTATGTATCTTTAATGAGGACGAAGGGGATAGGAAGAATACCGTGAATTACATGCAAGTTTTCTGTCCAGTTTCTCAAGATGCTACACATGTATTCATAAGGCATATGACCTTTTTAGTCATCTGTATGTATGTCTTCATCCTCTGGACACTCCCCTACCGTTACAGATTCTGGAAGAAACACAAATGAACTCCCCCTTCCCCTTTTACAGGTAATACTGAAATTGCTCTGTTTTCACGTGTCCAGTACTACAATATACTTTTTTCCAACCAATTGCTTTCTAACATTGCACTCCTACCGATCTACCTCTAGAGACTTCTAAGTAAAAAAGAGTATCTATACAAAATGAAAGTAAAATAACCCTCCAATAAATAATACACCTATCCAATGCACACACAGTATTATCTTCCTCTACAGAACCAGCACGATTTGAGGCATGTCACAAACTTAGTTAACAAACTTGGGCTGGGTTTGACTAAGGCACACAGGTAGAAGCATTCATTTCCAGAAAAAGGCCCTGCAACAGGATGGCTCTGCCACAAACCAGTTATCTAGGGGACCTGCCAACCTTGATGATACCAATAGCCTCTTTACATGTAAAGTCAAAATCAAAAGCTATAATGTACTACAAGATACACCAGGCGAGAACGTGCAAACATTTAAAAATGCATGTGAGATTGAAACATATATAAGAGTACGCATACTGAAAATGCAGGACAATTGTATCACAACTCCCATATGCACTTCTCTTCTCCTTTGTTTCAAGTGTAGAGGAATGGGACAAGGCTGGTTTTAATGCCTTATATTGGACGTTAGTCATATTAAAAAAGATAACTCCAAATCCGATTTAGTAGCAAGGCAATGAATAAAAATATAATTAAATTATCAGAAAAGTTAAGTCATTACTGTAGGCAAACAGCAACTTTTCAGCTTGTGGCTTTCAAAAGTCTAAACTCAGTCCAACAGAGCCTCAAAAAGCACACCTTATTTTCTAAATACATAAAAACCCCCACCAAAAAAAAAACCAACCCACCAAACACAACAGTAACAACTTAATTTCTCTGGGGTTTTTTTTCTGAAATAAGCAATTCTGAAAATTCCAGTTGTTCTTCTTACATTTCCTAAATAGCAGGTTATCCTTCAGACTTGTACACAGCATCAAAACATACTGTCTCTTCTATTTTTCTTTCCTGAAACATTTTTATTACCAAATGAACAACAACAACACTGACTTATCTGTTTTTGTAATACAGGCATGTATGTTCACAGAAAGCAACAGACTGCATTAAAACACTACCAAAACAAGCCATTTCACTATATATGACTCTGCCCCTAGGGAAAGGAATGAGAGCAGATAAGATGTGACAGATGTGTAGTCACGTCACTTAATACACTACTGGAAGGTGCTCAAATCATTATGGTGACAGGCATAGTATAAAAACTTGCAAAGAATGGACTAAGCATTTGTCTAGTTTTCTGCATACATGATTCTTGTAATCAAAGAAGATACTGAAGGTCATAAAAGTGCTGTTTGAGAGAAGGCAGCCTGCAAATGTCAGTATGCAATACAGTCATTAAAAAAAAAACCAAGAGAGTATAGCATGGATGTTTTTGTCAGCAAAGCCCCTACATCATGAATATGAAATATGTCTAAGGTTGAATTCGAGGACCATCCTCTAAAAATTTCCTGTACTGAAATATTTCTGAAAAGGTTCAATTAAACTTGAAATTTACCCAAAACAAGAAGTTTAAATAAACTTAGCAACTGTAGATCTCCAAACTGATTTCATTTTTCTGAGACTTTAAAAAGCTATTTTGCTGAAATCTCCTCTCCATTTTGGTTTGAAAGACCCAAACAGTAAGGATGAAATTGGAAATCATATGATTACTGGACTGAAGTAATAGGACTAGTCACTTGTTTGAAGATAAGTAAACCTAAAAGTTTAAAAGATTAGGACATTCAGGCAACTGCCCAAGAAAAGTATGAAAAATGCAGGAGGAAATTATTTCCTCAGTTCTTTCAGGTTTAATAATCGTGAATGTTACCAATATTAATGTAGGTCAAGAACATGTCCAAACAGCAGCATGATTTTTAACTGCCAGCGTCCCTTCAGCAGGGACCAATACCACTGCTGTTTCAGATAGGCTGTTAGGGCCAAATCCTGCAAATTAATCTGCCACAGGTAGATCCCTGTGCCTCTGGGAATCCGCATTATGTCAAAGAGGGAAAACTAACTCACAGGATCAAATTCTTAATTTGAAGCTGGACCACTGTAACTCATTATGACACTAATCATAAATGTCTCACCAAGACTCTGCTCCCCATCTGTTTGTTTTATCTTATTATAGTTTTATATCTCAATCCACGGGACTAGCTACAGTAGTCAAATTAAGCCTATGTTTCTGCAAGACCAGGTCCTCAGCCAAAGGCAACGTTTTTCTTATGCTTGTGCACATGCCTAGTTTATTCCCTGAATAGGACTATACAATAGAATGAAATAATTGTAACATCAATTTCTTAATTTATAAAAATCTCAGTCTTTTCCAGTAATCTAGCCATTTAAGCCAAAGGATAAAGTCTATTCACCTTCTGAAGTTTGGCAATCAGTATTTTCAAAGGAAATAACCGGCATATCACAAATGACCCGCGAAACTACAAAACTGAGCTTTAAAATTATTTTGAAGAGGCATTTGCCTATTTATCATACTGTCACAAAGCAACAAGAAAAATTCATAAAATAATACTCATTGCAGGCTACAAAGTCAAATCCACTGGCACCAACAGACCCTAAACTGAGAAATGCTGATGCTGAAAGGCGGGAGCATTCCAGTACAGCATTGTTTCAGGTCTCCCCAGCTTCTCTACTCTCGTCTACACATCCAAGCCGGCCACTGTCAGGCATAATGCCATGGGGCTAGATGGACTTCTCTTTTGACCCAGTATGGCCATTACTGTGTTCTTACAGGTAACTCACAGAAAGAAGCCTCAAATATTTTAATGACAACTCCATCAGAACTAATCCTAGAATCCTACCTCTAATTAAATTAAAAGACACACATTAAGGTGTGAGTTTTTTGGGGGAGCTGCTTTGGCTTTTCTTTTTTGCAACTTCTCTCTTCTTATGAAGAAGGGGGTTAAGAACAAAACCAAAGTGCAATTACACACTTACTACATATTTCAATACTCTGATTAACAAATTTGTCATAGAGGAGGGAATGTGGGAAATACACTTCTTCACAAGGCAAAAATGGGACAGACATAATATTAAACCTATTAATCTTGCTGTTTTCCAGAATGATGAGCATGAACCATGCTTATTTTCACTACTTATAACAGAAAAGAAGAATAGCAATGAAAAAAAGTCACAAAACTAAATAAACCATTTGAGAATTCAGAGCAAAAGAAACACTTCTGGAAGGCGATTCCTCCTTCCTCACCAGACAGACATAATTCTCAGGTGCTGTTGGCCCCTGGATTTGTTCTGAAATTCAGTGACAACTGGGATTTAGGGGAAGCATTCAAGATATTACAGAGATATTGGCATCCTTTCAAAAGTAGTATGCTGGATCATAATTTTCTTTCCCAAATTAGAGGTTAAATCTGCCAGCAGAAACTCAACCGGAGCTCAGATACACAGGCTCTCAAAACAGTAGTGTCTTGCCTAAGACCTGATTGGCAGCATCTTTCCTCTTGAGAGGCTGCAGCTCATGGGACCTTTCGATTTCAAAACCCAGCAGAAGCCAGGAGCTGGGAGTTACCTATTCATAAATACTATGAGAAGGGGTCCCATCTCCCCACTAACGCCTTGCTGTATGGCACTCAAAATATGCCTGTGGGCTGCATTTGGCACCAGTGTCACAGGTTGCAGAGCCACACATTACAAGGTAATATCCTAAAAACCAGTTTCCCTCTGCTCACAAGTCAATTTACCCTTACCAGAATTATTGTTCATTTAGGTCAACTGTTGAGGGTTCACAAACTAAAATACTCACACATAGCCTGAGTGCCTTGAAAATTCGAGTCATGGTACGAGTTAACATTAGCATTTAAAACTTTCAAAAGTATTGCAAACAATTACCACACCCTCAAGTCACATATAAAATATTTTGTAGAGCTTAAATACATACATTTCTGGCATGAAACATTTCTCATTGCCGGCAAAATCTCCCTGCAATTTCTGGCAATAGAATACTTTGAGTTTAGCAGTCGGCTGTAGAGTAAAATTGTTTTATTTATTAAAAATCATTCTTGATCTTACCTTTTAGCAGAGGCAGGGGAGTTAACTCGATAGGCTTGCCCTGAGACCTAAACTGGGAGGAGCTTTGTGACCTCTTCTGTCTGGCTTTTCTGACGGACTTCCGAGAAAATCCGTCTACTTTATCCACTGATGGAGGAGTAGTTGGTGCTGAGGACATATCCCTACTGAAAGAAAACAAATGTTACAAACATATTCCAAATGGATGAAATGGGTAAAGATTAACCTGCATTTTTAAAAAAATCTTTCTGCACCCTCTCCTGACAAGTCACATAGATAGACTGTTAAGAAAGCTAACCCACCAACATATGTACAAATTGTATGGAATAAACTTAATTGAACAGTGTAATAATTCTTCTTGCTCACTTTTTTATCTGTCTCTCCCATTTGCCAAAAATGCTGCAACAGGAAAAATTCAGACCTAATGCTGACATCATTACATCAATACAACTTCATACACCTGCAGGCTTGACATAGGCCTTAAACTACATGTTCTTTGGGACGAAGTAATTTCAACTCATTCTGCAAGGCACCATGCATGCTAAAGAATGGACACACAAAAAGGTACAAATGTTTTTTTGGCATTAAAGTCATCAATACGCATAGGACAAAAAAAATAGGACAGAAGAAAAAATGTAGTTTATTTGCCACACATACATACAAGATTTTATAGAAATATAAGAAAGTATAGCAAAAAAGTATTGCTATTCTTCACAATTTCACTAACACTGACAAATTTTACATATTACTTCTTTATTCTGTATTTTAGACATACTCAGTTATTTTCTTGTGAGTCTCTTCATACGTAGTTATTCCACATTCTGACATTTCTGGAAGAACAGCAGTGTGGTAGCCATAACTGTTCTAAGGGCATAAGCCAGACAAGGTTTGTAGGGAGAGGCAGAGAGCCAAAAAAGATTTCTGCAAGCAAAAGTTTGTTTGTTTCCCAACTCCATCAGCTGGTCTAAGAAATAAGCATTGCTTTTTGCTATAAAACTTGCCTTAGTAGTACCCCTGTAGCTGATTCCATACTTCTAAGAAATACCAAAAGGAAACATTTAAACAGTGAATTAATCCAGCCAGCTATTGTATTTACCAGTCTCGTTCTCTCTGTTTAAAAGGCCCATCACATCTTGGTGAAATACACGAGCAATACTTAAGGGAAACGAGATAGGAGGAATTTAGGCCTACATATTTCAAGCAGTTCTGTATACAGTTAACTTCACCAGTATGTGCACCTCTGCTGAAATCAACAGAACTATCTGCATTAATAACATGATCATTAACAAGAGCAGCTCTGTTGATTTCAGAAAGACTACACGCTCGTGTGAAGTTAAGCATCGGCATAAGCATTTGCAGGATCAGGGTCTTAGAGCACGTCCTTGGAAAGCATTACTCATCCTCAATGTCTGTTGACTTCAATTACCAAAGTGACTCGTATGCTAAAAGAAGTTGATTCCACAATATAGAGAACACTTTTGAGTACTTATTTTATTAAAATAATTGGTTACTCATATGCTTCGTAAATTATTAAACCCATTGAAACAGACATTATTTGGGTTTGTCTTTTGTAAGAAAAGCTTTAGGAAGTATGATTTATTGCAATAGTGTAAACAGGTTCCAAACGATAAGAACTATTTAATGCAAAATTACATCTATGTGCACTCAGTCTATCAAAAATGGAAGTATAAACTCCATAGCTTCTTCAAGGAAGCATGTGCAGTACCCAGAAGCTGAACTGTGCAGCTGGCATTACAATAATGAAAAAAACCTTACTCCATCTTTTTTATTTCTCTTGAGGTATTCTTTCACTACCAACTTACGCTTTCTAAATATAATATACTATCAGCAACATGAACCTGTGCCTTAAACTGGTCTTGTTTATCATCTGGGGGAGGGGGNGGGCATTCAGGCCCCAGCCAAGATTAATAAATAAAAAAGTCAGATAAACCGAAATAGAATGGCCTGTACTTTAGCAACCCACTTCTAAGATTTCAACAGTCCGACAAAAAACATACAAACACAAAGTTACCTGTTACATAAACCAAATTCTGGAAATATCAGCAAAAATATATTCTTAAAACCTGAATCGGTTGGCCCTATTTCATCTCATCTAAAAGATTCAGCTCCTCATCACGTGTATCATTAAAGTGTAACCATTTCTGCAGAAATGTTTGCACGCTCTCTCAAAATTAAATTACAAAAAAAATAACAATAATGGACAGGGACTAAAGTAGATCACTTAAACTGCAGGATCATTGTGTCAGCAAGAAGCTTTACTGACACTTCTCTGCTGTAAATTTAGTAACAGTTTCCCTAACCTGCTTTATAAATTATTAAAATCTAATTCTAATTCAACAAGACTACATCCAGCCTAACAACCTTACAGTAAACACTGATCTTTTTTTCATCTTTCCAAATGAACATTCCCTCCCCTGAATACACTACCACAGGGAAACACACAGTTTCAACG
>VYXH01005332.1:176725-253933 GCA_013397275.1 Burhinus bistriatus
CGTGCCCTCCCCCCCGCCCTCCCGCCCCCGGGGGGGGCGGGGGGGGCGGGGAGGGGAGGCGGACGAGCGCCGGTCGCCGCTAGAGCGAGGCCCGTCGGCTGAGGTAAAAAACCCGGCAATGCTGAGGTAAAACCCTGCTAACGCTGAGCTAAAGGCCCTGTCCCGCCGCACCGGAGGCTCTTAGGGGGGCTCAGAGTCCCCTTCCCGGGGAGGGCTGCGGGCGGGAGGGGCCTCTCTCCGGCCCGCCGTGGGGCCCTGGGACCGGCCTGGTTGTGCGAGAAGCCGCGGGGCCGCCGGAGGGCCCGAGCCGCTGCAGGCAGGGCCCGCAAGTCCCTTCTTTTGCTCCGTAATGAGAGCCGGGAAGCTGCGGCTTACTTCTCGGCGACAGGGTTTCTGCAGCCCTGCACCCTTGGGTTTCTTTAGCCAGTGTGTGATTGTTGTCTGAATCATTTTGCACCTTTTCTTTTTCTTTAAGTGTATTTATATTTATAGCGGCCAGCACAACGAGTGCTTGTAGATAGTATTGCTAAATATCATGAATTTTGTTTACATTTACCTGATGGCTTGGTGTTTGGTCGTTTATTTTTGGTTCTTTTTCCCAAAGTACAACTAATGGTGTTAATATGACTATTACATTTGAAAATGCCATCCTCTGTCTCCCCTGTATTTCTGGCAGAAAAAATAGTTGACTCTCATGAGCAGCAGCCCTCCTGTGTTGATAGGACCAAAACCCTCTGAGGTACAGTCATTTTTTTAGGAAATGAGCTCAAGGGCAGTTTGAGAGCTGGTTGTTTTGATGGGTCAGTCACGTTCTCCCTGTGTGTGCAGGTAGTGAGTGCCTGAACCCTCTGAACGTTACCCATTCTACAAAAGATACCTAGTTTTTGTCCTGCTCAGCTTCTTGACTCAACTTGCCCTCCAGCTATGTGAGTACCAATGCTGGCATAATGGAGGAGGTGGGACTGTGGCAGACTCGATTTAGAATGATTTAAGCTGTTGTGAAACTACTTTCAAAATTCAGCCAGGTAAGTTCCTGGTTCTAGCTCACACTGAGGAACCTGGAACACTAGTTAGAATAAAAGCTCGTTGCTTCTGAAGTGTAGCTGTGATGGATGTGAACAGTTTTACCTCTTGAGTCTCAGTATACCTCTTGCATATCTTAAGAAATATGTCTCCCCTGAATTTATCTACCTATAGACTAAGCAGTTCCACTTCACTTCAATCCTTCCTTACATGTCACAGTTTTAAACCTCTCAAGATGCTTATTTCTTCTCCCTGTGTTGTCTCAAAATTATTCACGTCTTTTTTTGAACTGCAGCACCCACGACTGGACACAGTACTACAATTAAGGCCTCAACAATGCCAGCATCTGCTGTCCTGCCTGTCACAGACTACATGCCTGTTTACATGTGCCAATACAAATACTTTTGAGTCAATATCATTTAGTCACAGTTTTGCTGAGCTGTTTTACCCCTGCATCTATTTCTGCTGACCCACCAAGCCAGCTGTTTCTTCCTCAAGTAGACAGGAATGCTACTTGAGAAATGTTTTACTGCAACAGTCCTAATGCTATCCCTTCCTTTTTATTGCTGGACAGATGGACAATCAAGCAGTCAAGACATCTTTTAAAATAAAATTCCACATGATTTTAAGTCAGAAAGCTGTAGAATTTGTCATCCTTTGTAAATTGCATTTCTCAGAAGAGTTGTATTTAAAAATGAAACAACTAAAATTGAACCGTGCCACGGTTACAGAATGGTTGTGTAACTCTAGATTTAGAAGAGAGATTTGTAAATATTTAATACTTTAAATTCACTTAAACCAGACCAGCTAAAATAATCTGAATGCAAGCATGAGTTGATAACAAAGTATGTAGGTCCAGGGGAGTTTTGTGCCAATATAAGGTAAAATTTGGCAAAACCAGCATAACTTCCTGTTACCCCCATCAGTGAGGGACAGAACCTGCAGATGCACATGGTCTGCTTTCTTATATGTACTTAATTCTGTTAGTTGTGTTTGTCAGTGGCATACTCTAATTCTCAGATTTATTCAGTGTCCTGTGTGCTGCTTTTGATTTGGACTGAACAGTGCAATGAGCAGCTCATTAAGGTATTGATAGCATATTTTGCAAAAGGGAAGTTCTAACACAGTCTGATGGCTAGACTGACTTTTTAGGTGAAGTTGAGCATGTCATTTCACATGGTTGTAGTCTGGTCTTCCCAGTGTGAAACGAAATCCATCTTTGTAAGACACTAAAAATCTAAAACTGAAACATGTGATGTGGGTATTTATTAAAATAACTACCATAGAAGGGATAAAAATCAAGACTGCTGTCCAAGTCCACTATCCTGTGCACAGTTTTTTACTTTTCATTCTGTCTTTGTATAATAGCTATAGGAATTAGTTCTTCAGTATAACTGAACAAGCTGGTAAATAATGCATTTGGCAAGTTTATTTCTTACATGAAAAATGCATCATGTGGTATGTTTTGTCTATTTTGATTGTGTAAAGCATCAGGTGATGTTTGTATGATAACAATTCAAGAAAAATACAGGCTTTATCAGTGAATAAACAGAAATCTTACCTTTTCTTTATCACTTGGCCAGCAAAGTTTACGGAGTTGGCTTCCCTTTTATTTCCACGTTGCTTTCTTTTTTTCTGTTTTGGTCTGTAAAGTCTCCATCTGTGGGAGATTTAAGACCACAAGACAAGATATGAATGTAAAACTGCTAGTATTTCAAAGGGGTACTGTTACTTGTCCTTCTCCTGTTTTCTGTTTAGTCTGTATTTTGTAAAAATTGCTACTTTAAAAATGATTACATGAATCCCAAGCAGAGATGGAGAAGAAATAAGTACTACAGGTATTTTACATAGATGTGTATCTGTATATATTTATATATGTATGTGTTTGTATAAATATACATAATATCAGTTTGCAAGAATAAAAATTAACTGTCATCAGATAAAGTTCACATGACCAACGTCTCACATACAAGCGTGTAGGCAAATATATAAAAATATGTACTCATTCAATACCTGTAGTCCTTCCTGAAGATCTACAAGCAATAATAAATTCTTTTGATCAGTGTTTCTCCTCTGCTATCTAAGGCAGAAGACAAGCCTGTCTTTTTAAAAAGTTATACTGCCTTACTGTCCTACAAAAGGGATTTTTAAAAATAGCTTAGAAAGGAATTTTCAGGGCCATCTCCTCCCCGGTTAGGCACTGTCCTTTTTACCACCTGAGTGGTCAAGAACAGCAGTCAAGAGTCCTCCAAAACAGAGATTTTTGTACCAGTGACTCAGATTTGTGCTGCTTCAGCTTTTTTTGTGTGACTGGAGTTCCACTATAGACCATCTGTTATGGCTATCTAGGCAGGAGTACGGAGCTTGCATCCACATTGGTGTTCTGCTCTTTACATAGCAGCTTGTCAAACAGGATTGCTACATAGGTACCGCTGTGGAAGTCCTGCTCCATTGAGTGATAAACGTAAATGGATCTAGCTGGAGCTTGTAAATGCTTCACATAGCACATCTGACATGTATTTGTCTACAGGAAGGGTCACATAATGCTGCATAAAGGATCTTCTATATGTCAAAAGGAGCATTATCAGGGGTACCGTGGGATTAGTTCAGATACTCCCTGTTCCAATACTAGTAAGCAAGAAAAGACTTGATCTCCCCAGAGAACTAATTATTCAGACCAGCAGGAAAAAGACCAGAAAGAGAAAGTGTTATGGAGGAAGCAGCAGTGCTGTTTGAAGAGGCAAATCAGCATGCGAACAAGGCTTTTCTGATACATCTTTTAACAAAAATGAACACAGTGGAATACTGCATCAAAGTAACTGTCCTGCTCCATCAATTTGATTGAAACAGCACAATCTGAGATTTTTTGTTTACTTTTGACTCAAATTCATGTGTAACAAAAAAACATTCTATTTAGTCTGTTTACCCTGCAGTTGACTTCTGATTCATATGTTTTACACTTGGAGGGGGAATGGTATATCCAGCTTTTGGGCAACATTTGTAATCGCCATACCAAGTTTCTGTAATAATAAGCAAGTGCTTATTATGTGGAGTTTTTGCCTACTGCTCCTCCTTGTATCAGCTATGCGATAACACTGTCAGTGCCCTCAGGAGCTGAATTCCTGATGCATGCGTGGGGTGTAAGGATTTCAGGGTCATAGATACAACTACCCAAATGGGAACTAATTCTTCCTCTCTGCTAACAGACACTGCGTCATTTGAAGTTGTTCTGTAGTCAACATGACAAGATAAGTAGGAGCTTGCTCGCCTCTGCAGCTGGCTGGCTGCCTCCTCCTAGCACAACGCTGCTTTGACTTACTCCCCAATTCACGTTTTTTGTTATTTTGTTCCTTTCCCCCAGTGTCTTAACTTGCCTTCAGGCCCCAGGTGCTCCTTTAAGCCTAGTTTTTTGAAAATTTCGTTAACTTTCCTTTGCTGCCTGTTTACCTCTGCCTTCTTTGGGCTTTGCGGTGTCTTCCTCAGCCAATGTCCTCTCCCCAACTGTTACTCCCCAGCTGCCTCTGAAGGTTCCAGTGCTCCCCACCCCTGTCTCCCCCGGGCAGCCGGCACCTGAAACTATGCCTGGAAACAGAGCATCTGCCTGTGTGTTATGTTGTCCCCTGTGCCACTGGGGTATGTCTGAATCCCAAGTGAAAGGAGGTCTGCTTCTGTTTCTTTGCTTTGTGATCAAGCCTCTTCGTTTCAGTTATCTCTGCATTTAATGCGTTATAAGCCAATGTATCCACTGTTACAATCTCCTAGTGTAAAGCTATCCACAATCTCCTAGTGTAAAGCTATCCTCCTGTGGCCCAGCTTCCTACATCATCACACCCCAAAGTGAACAAATGAAATGGGTAAAATACCAGTGGGTGGTTAAGGTGTCCAGCAGTGCTTTAAGTGTATGAACTGCTGCTCTCGTAGCACTTCCCACATCTCAGTGAAGTACCTACCAGCTCCGTCCCAAGCTTGGTGCATCTCTCATGGTTATAGCAGCAGTTGATAAAACACTTGAGGTTTTTCCCAGGTACAGAGACCCTCAGGACAGAATAGACCGCGATAGACATATCTTGTTCTCTTTGTCATAAAAGAGAACAAGCAAACACTCGTATTTTTTTTCAACTTGCTTTATCTTCTTTATGTCATGGTACAGCTTTAACCTATTAGATACTTTTAAATCTAAAGTTTTCAAATTATGGCAAATGAAAGTGTTGTTCTATAGTCTGTAGCTCAGCTCAGCATTGTAGGGAATGCTTAACATCAGAGGGAGTCTTACAGCACTTTATACTTTAAACACAAGTTTAAAATGTAAGTCCTAATGGGTTCCGAAGCTTGTGGTACAAAGCTGGGCAGAGGAAGGGCTGTACAGGTGCCGAGGGCACTTCCACAGAGCTTTTGAACAACTTGTTAAGAGATGTCGGGAGCAAAGCTACTTGGAAAGAAGTGGCTGAGCATTAGTCATGGGTCTAAACGCAAATCCTCCTGGGAGTCTGCTGCATGAGCAGGAGTGCCCTCACACTGAGTAAAACAAAGGAGTCCCCTCTCTGTAGTCCACCGTAAGCAGGGGTTAGCCATAAGCAGTACGGGTGCAAGCTGTCTGTTCCCTGGCTGGCGGATACACCAGTAGAAACATTACTGTAGGGAAGCACTGGAAAGGAATCTATGAATACTGCTGAAATAGGAAGGATGGGAAAACAAAGGTAATAAGAGCATTTTCTAAAATCTTCCCAGATCCACTGTCAGGGTTAAACAAATCGGATAATTTTGCCACTGAGAAAATCATGTGACTAAGGAGGTTTGTAGTTCTTTGATGCCTCTGCGCAGGAATTACAGGTACCCTATAAATGATTAATAAGAAAGGACTTTGCATGAGATAGGAACTGGAGTTGAAATCAAAAAGCTATGAACCCTAGAAAAAGACAGAAATTTATTAGATTTAGACAGAAAATAGCAAAGAACCACCTAAGCAATCTCCTGACTAAACAGACCGCACAAAAATAGGTAGGTGGAACAAGAACAACAATGGTGTTCTTCTGTGCAAGTGCTGGAAGTTTAAAAACTTATTTGAAGAGATGAGAATGTCATGCTTTAAAGGAGCACATTGATAGAACTGATATTTAGGAAACACTGAGAAGGATGGCATTAAAGCTTCCCCAGTACTTGATAACAAAGACTAGAATGCTAAGGTTAGGAAAGGAAAGGCGAATAAAACATGAAACACCATTATACCATTGTACAACTCCATCATGCATCCTTCCTTATCTTTAACTCTGTAATTTGGTATAGACTGTGTTTAGAAAAGAGAATATAGAGAAGGCCAAGAAATAAGATGGTTTGGTACCATTCCCACACAAGGAGAGGATTAATACACTGGGGATCTTGAGCTTGGAATAAAAAACTTCAGGCTGAATTTGATAGAGGTCTGTCAAGATCTTCAATGGAATGGAGATGGGTGAATGTGACTTATTTTTCAAAACTGCTTTGTATTATTTGTTCTTGTGTTATCTGGCAAGATGGAATATTATGAGCTTTCACATCCTGTTTAGAGGGCAAAGTATGAACAGGTTCAAATAAAACTAAATTTTAAAAACCAGATGCCCAAGGACACCGAGGAGATTAAATTGTACTTGCACTTTAACAGGCTACCATAATTGCAACATACATTACATATGCAACACATTAATGAGTTTAGAAGCTTATTTGCCACTAAATAAAAATGCACCACTATCAACTTTAAAAATCTGTTCTATAGAGAAGTCTAGACACCAGATTTAGGGTAAGATAACTCGGTAAATATAAACGAATTTGAGCCAATATAAAATCTGTGATGTGTTTTGATAAGATCTGGCATATTATCATTATTGAGTGGCTTCTTTGACATCCTATCCAGTCCCCACACTTAGAGAATTTTCAACAGTATCCTGTGTCAGGTGGGTCCTGGAAGAATTTATAGCAAGACTCAGTAGCCCAGACTTGAATGATAGAAGATCAAAAAATAGAGTTGAGATTTTCCTTTTTAAGGGGATGCAAAGAGGAGTTAAAAACATGATTTGCTAAGGCACCAAGCAGCACCAGCAGACACCTCTGGAAAATTGATCTTAAGCTATATTTAGTACATTCAAAGAAATTGTGGCTCCCACTTGAGCCATTTCAGCTCAAATACAGATAAAAAATAATCAGATCACATAGAGTGTTTGCTCGTCTTGAATAAATAAATATTTAACATAGTTGTGCACTCTGAGTCATGTTTAGTTCTAGTATATGTCTTTCTAGGTGAGCTCCTACCTTGAAGCAGATTCATCTCTAACTGCAATTCTGTAGGTGTGCATTTGTGCTTCATGTGTTGAAGTCCATCAAAAATACACTAGATAATGAAGTTCTAGTATTGAGAGCTTTTTTTTTACACAAACGGCTAATGAGAAGCTCTTCCCTGCAAGTTTGTTTTAGAATAATTCTTATGTCTTGCAGTTACTGGGTTTTAATGATGGGAACAATCATGAAAATTATTAATTAATAATAATAATATTAATAATGTTGGGGAAATTTTTTTAGTCCTGTAATCTTTGTAGGGCTTAGTTCTTGAAATTTTAACACCATCTTGTAGCTTGAGAGTGAGATATTCCTGGGCAATGCTGTTCAATGCCTGCCTGAGTACAATTTTAAAATGCAATTTTTTTTTCTTTTCACTGATTCATACCTAGGTCAAATTCATATTATGATATTAGGTTCCTTTCTTGAAAACTCACTGCGGCTTCATTGCGGACCTTAAAATATTACTTAAGCCACATCCTGGAAAACACAAAAATAAATTCTCTCCATTTTCTATGTAAAACATCCTTTCTGAGTTACTTAATTTCTTCCGAAGTACACTATTTTTGATCCAGAATTTCATTCCTTGACATTCAAACTGTTCTGATCCCATCAAATGTAACTCCACTGAAACCCACCTCAGGCCTTTTCCCAATGTGATCCATTTATTTTTCTTTGGGATGTTACAGGAAGTTGCGCACTACTATTCTAATACACAACAGTGAATATGCTTTAGAGGTAATCCCTGGTATCGTTGCACTTAGCAAACTGTTTTGATACATACATGTAAGCAATTTAACTTGCCTCCTGTTCCCCACTACAACTCACTACTTTGCTTTTGACAAATTGACAGAATTGTAACAAATATGCATGCCAGAGCTTTCATACAGTACCATTGCCTATCATCCCATTCAAATCATTTCTTCAAGAAAATTACTGTCTAGTGTTGATGCTGCTGGTGATCATCTACAGGATATTTCAACCAGAATGCCATGTATGCAGAATTCTTTTTTTTTTTTTTATTTTAGTTGCAAAAATATTTGCCATCTGAAATGTTATCTGCTTATTCAAGCCATTAAACAGAAATATAAGTAAGGTAGCCTGCTTTCAACTGAGATTTACAAAAATACTCATTACCTCCTGGGAAAAAAATGGTAAAAGACATTTGCAGAAAAAAGTAGGGCATCTATTGCTACTACATGTTTAATTTTATTTGATTTACTATACTTAACTTTTTCCTTTGTTGGCAAAAACAACCTAATGCTGTTTGCCAGCATCTCCATCTGCATCTTTGGTTACTTCTTGGATTCGTTCTCTTAGCATTTGCAGAATTCTGCTTGCATGGTCTGAACCCTCATGGGAATTTTTCCCCTTTGGTGGTTAACATTCACAGCAGCCTGAAGTTACTCACATTGTGGATGACATTTTCCTGTAGTTGCAGACACCTGAGCCCAGTTCCCTCTCAAGTGTCTTACGTGGTCTTGGTGATCACTGTCAACGATAAGGGAATGCCTCTGTCTCATCTTTAGAGGTCTTGGATTCACTCTGTACGCGCCCACGTTTCAGTTTTGTCAGTAATGCCAAATCCCCTTTTGGAGAGTTTATCTTAATTAATCTCAGCTCCTAATTTTGCCATGTAGGTTTATTTTGAAACTGGACCCTTCCTTGTCTTACCTTTTGTAGATTATTTCTTTTGGGAGTAGTTTTCGTAAAGCACCTCAGAAAGCAGTCAATGTAGTCTCAAAGTTAGTGCCGTATTTGTTCCGAATTTCTGTCTGACCTGTTTTCTGCTGACCTTTACTTAAATGATTATGTGTATGTATGTGTGCGTGTGTATTTGTAATGCTTTCCATCTTGCTCAAGTTCAATTTTACTACATAAAACAAGCTTTTCTCTTGAGCTTAACGCCCAGTTGTTTTATTAGTATTGTGACAAGTCTGCTCATACAAGGCACATCCACTGCACATCTGAATACAAGTAAACATCCTGTGTTTCTCAGCCTTCTGTAAACCCCAACAGATGGCTGCTACTTTTACAAACTGTGCTGAATAAGATGGCTCACATTTCCCATGCAAGAGACTTATTTCTGGAATCCAAACCCAGTATACTTCTTGCAGGTGGGAACATTGATCTAGCCACAAAGCAGTTTAGCCCAAATCAGTCCTACGTGGTGATGCTTCGTAGCTCAGATGCTCTTGCTTTTTGGACTGGATGTATAGTGGGGCATACCTTATATTGCTGATTCATCCAGAGTTGCAGGAGGACTGGTAACAGCTTCCCTGTGTAGGTCCTTGATCAGCAAGCCTAAAGGTCCTTTGTGCAATACTTCTGTTTGTCAGAATCTCTGTGTGTTTATTTTTTTTTCCCTGAGAGTAAGTATTTTTGGAGACGGATGGTGTTTCCTAGGACGACTGGATTTCAGCTTAATGCTGAGAGCCAGTCCCTGCTCAGGATACTGTCAGAATGTGCAGGAGATGGTGTACGTTTTTCTCTACCTCAGCTAACATTCAGGAGACACATGCCACAGGCCTGTGTCTTAACCTCATTTCCCTGCAGCAGCAGAACACTGATGTTGTCTGTGCTTAACCCTGTCTCTGGAATCAAGGGCACTTCAATGCCCAGGTGAAGTAGCAGCGATGCCAGCTTCAGACTTGACCCTGCATGTGTGTGTGTGTTCAGGGACCCATTCCCATCTCAATTTTTTTCCTAAAAAGACACAACAAGGAACTTCTTTGGCTGCAAGTCCTGACAAGTAGTCTCCATTAAATCTCAAAAACAATGTTGAGGCTGTTTTGTCCTCAGGGTAAGGCAATTTGGGAGTGGGCTTCATCTTTTCTTGTTTAAAACTCTTCATTGAATAACAGGCTTGCTTTCAGCTACTTGTGCCCACTTTCCGTTGTATGTTATAGTATTAAGCATCAAAGGAAACAGCTTTTGAAAGACCACCTTGCATTCTTCTAGAACTTGTCTACTAACTTTTTTTGCATGGATGATCTTCAACGGGCTATACATCTGTTCTGTTGTGTTCAGAGGCTCTAAAAATTATGCCATTTGTTTGGGAAGTAATTCTGAAGAATTAAGAAATTTCTGATGTTTCTCCTCCAAATACACTACCAAAATAGCTGAGTGCAAGCTGATCTAGCATTAGCTATCCTTGTGTACCTTCATCAGCCAGAACCTCTCTGATCCATGAAAACCTAATACACAATAGGCAAGTATCATGGGATATTTTCCTCCACCATACCAACGTAGAAAGTTCCCAGTGACCCTCAAATCCGTATTTTCATTAAGGATGCAGTAGACTGGTCACACTCCAAAACCCATCAAGTTTTTGTTATTTCCTAAATCAAAGTTATTTACGTTCCCAATTTCCTGTAGAATTCATTGGTTTTTAAACGAACAAACTATTGTTAAGTCAAATTTCACTGTATTTTAAGATATTTTATACTATGCCCATTGCGCTCTATCACTTTATCATTAGCCATTGTGCCCTTAAATTCACTATTTGGTCATTTCAGAGCAACCCAGGAGGCAAGAACTGTGAAACCAGAGATTTTATAGGTCTCTCATCAGCATTCTGGTCACAATGATGCTTTATTTTTTTTGATAACTCCCCATAATGGGAACATTCTCTTGGAGTAGTTTTTCTGTGGTTAAACAGAATACACTGTTGGTCAAAATCCCTAACTAGTTTGAGTAAGAGATGAGGCTCCATTCAGCCTGTCTTCCAACAGCTGCTTCTGTTTCCTTGAAGAGAGACTCCCTAGGTGGTTATGTCCATTTTCTCACTAATGGGACTAAGTGTCATTGACTGGTGTACACAGCCAAAGAGTTTCTTGAGATGATGGGGTTTTTACAAAAGGTTGTGCTCAGAAAAATCAATATTACAGAAAAAAACGACCTATCAACATTTTCCATTATATAGAGAGGAGTTTCCATTTGCTTTATCTTATCATGTATCCTGGCCACAGAAAGATAGGCATTGAAATCAGGTGGACTACCTGCATTCTTTGAACTTGCCAATAATTTAATATATTTTGCTAATTGCAATATTCCAGTTCTTGTTTTGGTTCATTAACCCAGAAGAAAGATTTTAAGGCTGCTTGTACTGACCCCCTTGCAGGTGGTTTTAAATAAACTATGAACCACAAAGTTGTATCTACTTCTTGCCTTTTTTTTAAATTTTTTTTTTACCACAGCCATGCCTCTTCAGCTTTTCCACTGAGTTTTTTTAACTCAACAAAAGCATCTGAGAACCATTTTCCCTACTACAGTAAGATATATGTTTATGCACGTAGACTTCCCTTCTCGTTTGGGAAGCTGGACAATACTATAAACCTGTGTACTACAAAACCAGACTAATTTTTCCACCTGTATAAAAAATAATGGTTCTGGCACAAGTGTGTTTGAGTAAAATGTCATGACTGGTATCAGTAGTCACGTGAGGCATCAAGATCAGTTATTCCTCACCCAGAATACTGGATTCAAGTGTAAGACAAGTCATGACAGCACATATGATTTCTACTGATGTTTGCCATATTAAGAAGCAATGGGCCATGCGTACAGCCTTGCAAATTTTAAGTGGAAGAGAAGTTTCATATGAAAACGCTAATCACAGCCTAAAATGCATGCTGCCAGAAGCTGTTAGTAAACATACTCAGCCTTTTGCCTTCTTGCTCCATACTCATACATAGATCCTGCATTATATGTGTATCCTACATATAACTCATGTTTTTCCCCATTAACTTGTAACTAGTGTATATGCCTTACAGCTGGCAGAAATCTGTTCTACCCAGTCAGGGGCTACATCGCTGCTAGAAAGGATGAAAGCAAAGTCAAGCTAATCAAGCCCTTGAAGAGGGCCGCAACCTGTCTGGCTGTTAAAGAAGGTTACAGTAGGCTCAAACAGTTCAGGAGAGAAATACAAATAACTCCTTACAAGTGTAAATAAGGCACATTCAAATGTGCTTAATTGTGCGTGCCTGTCTGAAAATCTGGCTCATCATTCTTCTTTCCATTTCTCACTCAGAGGGTCACTAGTGCCTGAAAACACTGATATGCCAAGGAAGCCGATTCCCTGTGGGAGCATGACTCTGCTCCACACAGACATTTTCCCTTCTGTCACTTGGCATAATTCAGTATGTGGCTTGAAAATTCAAAATATAAACAAGAGAGAGGAACCAGGGCCAATAGTGTTGCGAGCAGACTTGCCAAACCTTCCCAGTAAGTGAAAAATACCTCTCCTCTAGAAATACCACCCATTTCTCTGTTGTTTTTTTTTTTAGCTTAACCAGAACTATTTCTTTGCAGCTCTTAACTTCTGAGGAAATGGCAAAAATACCATAGGCAAACATACATGTATTAGACTGTAAAAACACACCACTCGGTGCCTCACTGTGCAATACATAATTTAGCAGGCAAGTTTCTCTCATCTCATCCTTCTCTTCCTGTGAATTGCTTATTTCTTTTCTCTTTCTTTCTCAGAATCATTTTCTCCCATAACTTTGTTGTTCTTTAACACCTTTTAAATATAGTTACAAAATATATAAGTATGTATTTAAATATATCTTTGTTCCTGCTGCTCTCATCTGTTACAAATCCAAGTTAAAAACCTACAGTGTATTTATGCATCATTCTAAGGAGTTCTAACTGTCCCCTATACCATCCTTTACTGGCTTCTGGTCATTCCCATGTCCCAGGATGCACAAAGTTACTGCAGCTTTGCAGGTTTTTCCTGAAAATTGATAAATGATACACCTGAGCTAAACAAATGGAAAATACACCAAGAGCAGAGACGGACATCATCTGAAAGCCGAATTTGAGGTGTTTCCTTTCCTTCAGTTCCTAATCAAACCAAATGAGTGCTGACCCTCTCCCAGCATGGTGATGAACATCAGGAGGCAGTAATGTTAAGACGTCTCTGGAGTAGTTGCTTAAATGATGATGTATCTTCTCCTTTCTCCAGGTGAAGCACCTGGTTCTGCTCTGGAAGGTGAAACCGGGAGGTTTCTTGCTTAGGGTCACACTGTTGTGTATGTGGAGATTCTTTAGTAACAGTTACAGCATCTTCCTCAGCAATTGCTTTGCTAATTGCTCCACTACCTCTTTACACCAGCTGCTCTTTTAGTACTCACCAAATCCCTCCAGCATCCACTCAGAGCTTTTAATGCTTTCATGACATGCCGCTATCAAGGCAACCAAGTGAACAGGAAGGTTGCAAAACCTACTTGCTCCTTTGGCTCCTTCTTTTGTGCAGATGAACTCGTCTGTAGTTTTATTCTGAAAATACTCTAGAACTAAGACAAAGACACTAAACAAGCACAACTCTTTTCGCTCACAGAGCCGCACCTGCAGCATGGACCATATCCACACAGTCCTGGAACAATCCAGTGTTGCTGACGGCTCAAGTGTCACTTCTGAGTCAGAATTAGAAAGGTCAGGCTGGCACAGGTGTTTTCAGGGAGATGGTTTCATCTTTTTAAGTGTTTGAATTTGAAGTTCTAACATTTAATGTTTCAAATTAAGGAAAGCTCACAATTTATGGGAATGTAGAAGGCATCATGCCTTTAAGAGAATTATTAAACTAAATTAACAAGAGGGACAACTTCTTAACTGGAGGGAAGAGAAGTAGAATTCAGTGAAAGTCAGTACTGCTAGCTAAAGAGTTAAAAGATCCATTCTGCATTTTTTCCGTGAAATGAGTTCGAGGAGAAAAAAAGAAAATGTTTATCAGTGTCTAAACATGATGTTGTAGTAAATGAATAGTTGTCATTTCTTGTAAAGAAAATACAATCTTAATTTTAGTATTTCCAGGGCCACGGTCTTGCATGGGTGTAGGCAAGTTGCTGTAATGGTTAATTTTGGCCTCTGCCATTATAATATACCTTATTTCTAATTTGAGTGATGTCCAGTTTCAGCTCGCAGGCATTCATCCTGTCATACGTTGATTATTGTAATAAAAGTCTGTTATTACCAAATTTTATTCCTATATGCAGTCATTAACTGAAGAGCGGAGTCTGCAGCGCTCACAGGCTGTTCAAGTAGGGATAAGCACCTTCTTTACAACCTTCTGTCATCTTTCCTGTGGTTTTCTCCAGCGCACGGGAGAGGTGAAGGTCTACAGGGCCTCATGGAGGAAACGCTGTGGAGCCGGGCTTGTACTTGCTAAGGGATCATATTTAAACCTAAGGTGCCAAAACAGCACATACCCCTCAGTTCTGTGCAGACACCCTGTCTTTAGAGGCCCCACAGTTACATGCCCTGCAGAGAGACTGTAAGCTTCCTACCATTTCAATGTTATATGGAAAAGAATGCTACAAAGGTTGAATTCTATAGTATACACATGTAAACCACAAGATGCTGCAGGGGAGGGGGCGTCGCTTGTTTTTTCTCTACATTATGACCTGCAAGGGAAATACTCACGAGTTTCGGACTCCCACCCAGTGTAGTCATCCCACCAAACCTGAATTCAGCAGTTCTCACAGATGTGTTGCAAGAATTACTAATTCTAATGAATTGACAGAAGCCTCTTCCAAAAGAAATTTTAAATATTCCTGAAGTCTGAGTTTTATACATTCAATGCTGGAAGTTTTTCATATGTACGTAGATTTCAGTGGTACACAAGCTGTATTATATACTGTACTTGAGTTAAAGCACCATAAGTTAGGGAAATGACCATTATTTGTAGAGTTCAGTCTGTTGTGTATATTCCTATGTTACTAATGCAGGCTGTGTTGCTATGTGCACATTTCAAGCCAACTAAGGATTTACAACTTGAAGGTATGTAACAATATTGGCACTTACTCTTTGTTTCCTTACGGAGAAAGCAACAAATGCAAAAACTTCAATAAGAATGAAACAAGGGTAAAACAAACATCAGGGAAGATACTGAAATACAAATTTTTAGTCCAAACATTTGGATAATGTTGAAATTCATGAAAAAGTCGTCTTACGGAGCTAAGTCTAGATCTGGGTCAGGCTAAGTTAACTAAGGACAGGAAGAAATTGAGAAATTCTTAGTCCCAGATGAAAAACACATTAGGTAAGTTTATTTTACATAGTTAGTCTGTAAGTGTAAAATCCAGCCACTGGTACTACTATCCCACTTGCAGAATACCGAAAGTGCCCTCAAAATGAGAGTATAATTTTCACAATAAGCTAGTGTTGGGGGTGGGGGGGTGGGGTGTTGAGTGAAAAGCATTTGTGTCTCACTGTGAGAGCCACCAGCTTGACCAACCCCATTTTATTTCTGGAAAAACTCGTTATTTCATTTCCAGCATCCCAGGACTAAGGGAATCCATTTCAGTAAGCACAGTCTGAAGCAGGTTCATGATGCAAGTGGTACAGTAACACCACCACCACCTTCTTCTACAGGTGAATCTCCTGCCGGTCACCTCAGCAAGGGGCCCTGTGCAATACTGGCACTGATGGTGGTGACTGAAGCCCTTGGAATTGCACTGGCAGCTTTTCGTCCACTGGTACACTCCAAACATCCCAGAGTATAATTTTACTACAAAGCATTATAATATATATAGTATAAATACTACAAAGCATTCAGAGGCAACGTTACACCAGGGGATTTGTACAATTTTCTGAAAGGGCAACAGCTGCCCTCACTCCACCTGAGATCGTCTCAAGAGGTGAGGTCTGCAGTTGTGGGAGGAGGTTTTCTCCCATATGTTACTTAAGTATAAAAGGGAGACAGAAGCAATATGCAACCTTGCTTCCAAAAGCCTAAATGCGTACTAAAAAAACACCTTCAGCCTTCCCGTGATGGAGGCCATGAATGATCACAGCCATTTAAGACATGCCCTGGTTTCTAAGAAGAATGATTTTAAAGGGATTGTCAGTGCCTTTAGTGCATGGAATACAATACTCAACTGTTAGTAGCCAAACAGACCCACGGGAGAGCTCCATGGGTTTATCAGACTCAAGTGAAATGAAACAAACTTGTTTTATCATCTCTTCTTACATAAATTACAATGGCAAACAAGCACAGCCCTGGCTCCTGCACACACCTCACACTGTTACCCCAACTGTGTGCAGTATTAAGAGCTACCACTATTTATAAAATCCACGCAGGAACACAGCAAACAAATCAAGTCACTACAATAGAGGTCAGAAGGCGACATCCTCTGGGTGCCCCGTGGTCTCAGTTCACACCATCTCCTTCGTATCTAAGTCTCAGACTTGCTGTTAATGCTATCCCCTGTGGCTCTTTTAAGGACAAAAGCACACAAATAAAAACCCGCCAAGATTGCTTTAGCTTCACCCATGCTATAGAGCCTCCATTCAACTTTATCTTGGGGCTAGTTAGGATCACAGCCTGGATTTTCCTCTCTGCTGACACTCAGACTCTCTCTGAACAGGTTTCCGCCTCTTGTGCTCAACCTGAACCACTTGCTGTTGAGCCACGCGCTGCAATTAGGTTTTTTGCTAGCCCATGGAGCTGTGTAGCAGTCACACAGGCACTGCTGTGTTTGCCGAGCTGCCTTGAGTTTAAATCAAGCAGATTCCGCTTTGGGGTTCCCCAACTGTAAGTCGCTGAATTGTGCAAAAATGGGCAACTTGTGACGTTTGCGACGTGGCCTCGGAGGTGTGCGGCTGGGCAGCAGGAGAGAAAGCAGGACCGAGCTCTGTGGTGTTTCACTGGGACAGTTTGTTCTCCAGTAACATGACACGTGCGTGCAAGTGCAAAGCGTGGAGAGGTCTGAGGGCAGAGCTTGGCAACAAGCCTTACCCAGGGAGAGAAGTTGAGCTAAGCGCAAACTTGAGCCCCACTTCCCCCTTATCCAGGCACGGCTGCCTGTTCGACTGGCACAAGCAGTTGCTTGTCTGTGCTTGCCTTCCACTAGCGCTCATTAGCAAGGAAAACAAAGTTGGTTGAACAGAGCTGGCAAGAATCCTACCACTGCGTTTGCTAAATGGATCTATTAAAATGTAAACAGAGATCACATTGCAGGGCAACATTATAAAATACCACGGGTAACATCTTAGCTGATTCCCAAACAGCACCGCTTCCTCCTCCTCAGTCCTACTGCCTTCGACACTGGCTGCCACCGTGCTGCTGCTCCTCTTGCACGTCTTGTTCACAATTCTCTTGGCTTTCCTTCCTCTCGCTCCAGACGGTTCGCCACCGGGTCTTTTGAAGGCTCATCGTATCCCATCAGTCGCACGCAGCGTAGTGCTGCAGCCTCACACCCAGCAGAGGCATCACTACCTCTCCAGCACATTTTGGAGCCAGGCAATCTCTCTGAGGCTTTCTGCTTTAGGAAAACAGGGCTCCGGGACCTTACTGTCCCCTTGTCATCCCTACAGAAGCCCTCGGGTTTCCGATTTAGCCTTGATGGAGCACATGACTGGCCACACGGGTTACACCCGTCTTACTCCTGCCTCACCGATACACATCTACTGGGAGTCACTTCTTTGACTTTCAAATGACCATTTTCCTGCTTCTTCCCCTGCTGCCACCCCTCGCTCTCCCCGGGGGCTCTCAGGAAGCAACCACAAAACCATGATTTTGTTCTCTTTCAAAAATTCTTTAAAACTTTGTGCACATTTCCCTCCCTGCCACCAATGTCCGCAAAAGCCTGACAAAAATTGGTAAGGGGCTGGGGAAAGGTTAAGGTTTTCTGGTTTTACAGCTGCGACTTGGCTAGCTGCTGTTCTCAGCTCTTTACCCATGTGGTTTATTCCCTCCGGTATGTTGGCTACGTGCTCCTTGTCTGTCTGTCCTCTGGGGTTCTAGACCTCAACAGAGGCTTCAAAGCTTTAAATTAACACAATAAATTGCCTTTGCTGGTTACATTATAAACTCCAGAAGAGGCCATGGCAGCAGCAGCCTTGTGGTGCAAAGGAATGGGAAAGAAGCAGGAGTTCTCAGCTCCGATCCAGTTCCGGCACAGATTTCTTACGTGCAGCTGGGGAGCTTTTTGCCTCACCTTCCCTGTCTGTAAAATGAAAAATACATCCACTGTTTGACACATTTAAACGATAAGCTCTCTGGCAGGACAATTCAGTTTGTCCATACAGCACCACGTACAGCATGTATGGAGCTGTTTATCTGTTCGGGGAAGCCTTGGCCTCTGCTGGTGCTTCCAGCCACAACTAACAAAATGAGCAGGTAGGAACACAGGTTAGAAGTTAGTTACTGGCACTCAGAAAAGAGTTTCTTAAGGAAGCTAAAGATATATGCTATTTTGTATCATTCTCTAAAAGCTGATTAAAAATACTTAATGGTTTTCAAGACCGTTCTGCTCATGAAATATATAATAATGAAAGCATCTTGATGGAACAGAATGCATGTCTAAAAAAGCTGCACTTCTAGAAACCTAAATTTTGCTTGGGTTCTAAAGTTTAGGAAGTTTTAATTTTGCTCCTGGAGAGTAAGTATCTAACATACCTTTTAAAATGGTTTATTTTAGTTATACTGGAGATAATAGAAAGAAAAGCTCAAATCCTGTCTAAAATCTGGGAAAAGTCATCTTTGAATGACAGAGCATGATTTTCTTCCAGAAGATTAGCAATAGTTTATTATTCCAAGTATATATTTAGACTATTCCACTTACACAGTTGCTTTAATATCAACCATATTAAAACCTTTCCGATAGCTGATCACATTTGTAAGCAATTCCAAGCTCCTCCATGTGTTTTGTCACACAAAGTACCTCTCCGACCACCATTTCGGGGACGGTACACACCCGATCCCGTTGCACACTCAGACAGGTAACAAGGCAGGTGGGTGCAACACTCCGCACTTTCCGCTCTTTTTTCAGTATGCTGCATGAAGACCAGCAAGAAAAATGGTGCTTTTAGAGTGCTCACTCAGTAACATTCCTGCAGTTTGGGGATTAAAAGCACTTATTTTAAAACAATATGTTTCCTGTTTCTTTGGTGCTGTCCCCGTGCTTGTGCTGGCGAGCCGGACAGTTGGAAGTCGTCCTGCTAACTGTCAAGTTCACCTTTGCCTAAAGAACAGAAATAGTTTGAGATCAAGAAGAGCAAGGCAGGGAACAAATACAGGGGGTTCTTAGAGAGAACTTCAGTAATTCTTTCTCTTTTGCAGTAAGATGACCCTGGATTGCATAGTAAGTTAAACCAACTTTTAAAAAAAAAAAATAGGAAAAAGAATGGACCGATGACACCAACACAGCAGTAACTGTTCTTTGTATTTTCTGCTATAGGGCAGCTACATGATTACACTTTATTCTCCTATACCTTGTATTTTGACCCAGCAGAATGCTGTGGTTTGCATCTGCGTGAGCTGTCTAGAGCTAACTGTGGCCTTTCTTCTTTGAGGTTTTGTAGGAGGGTTCATGAATGTGGTACACATGGAAACCTGCGATCAACAAGAACCTGCATAGTAGCTTAACTCGCCCAACAGTGTGGAAAAAACGTTAAGAACTTGAGGGTTTTTATATTTTGCAAACAAAAGGAAGTTCATTTCCTCTTCTAGCTCACCATAGCATTATGTGCAAAAACATGCCTGGAGCTCTTAAAATACCTTTACTTATTTCTGTATCTACCAAATTTATTTATAGAGCCATCTGGAAAACACTGGCTTTTCATTTACAAGATACTATGGAGCTTTTCGGAATTGTTTCATAAACCAAACTCTTTAAAAACACCCACACCTACAGAAATCGTCAACTAACCAAGTCTCGGTACTTTTTTTTTGGTGTATTTAAGGACTATTGACAGGACACTTAAAACTGCCATATTATGCAGAAATAGGTAATTCTTCATGTGCTAACTTCACCATGTTAATAAATCTAGCAATCAGCAAATGTGTCTAATACATTACACATCCCTGTAAGAAACCACAAATACTTCAGTTATGTCTCATTTTAATGCAGTCTTGGAGCATTGTAACAGTTTAGAAAACAAATGGGAGCAAATTCTTAAATGAAATACAACAAATATGTAGGCTTAGAACATCTGGAAGAAAAGTAAGGTGAAAATTGCGAACCACGAGTGTCCTGGATGACAGGTGAATGCATAAAGGGAAGAGAAGCTGCACATGCCACCAAGCTAGTTTGAAACAACTGAGAGTTACAGTTCACTGCCTGTCTAGGCATCCTGGCAATAAACCACAACAGAAATGTTAAAATAATAACAGCAATAAAAATAAATAAGGATTTGGGCTTATTTTAGCCAAGATGTTTTACAAAAATGCCACTGTTCATTCCTTGTGCTGGGATGCCTGTGTTCTCCGATTACATTCCTTAATTGCCTTCATGCTTTCTACTATTTGCAACAGTTAGGACTCAATAAACTCAACCCAACTATAAGAATTAATTCCAACAATCATTTGATCTTCTTGTCGCTCTAATACCATATGCATATAGATGACTACCCAAGACTTTCATGAGTACCTTGTTAATGGTTCAGTATCTAGAGGTATTCCCTCTGACCCATGCATCATTGTATGTCTTCATTTAGCAAAACAAGATTGTTTTATAAAATGCTTGTTTCTTTCTAATAAACATTAGGTTGTCTAGTACCGGCCTCAGCTAGACTTTGATTTTTGGGGTGTGAAGCACAAACGCCATCCTAATTGATCCAAGACACTGTTGTCCTTATGGGTATTGTCTCTGCCGTGCTGACATAATGACAAGTAGAATTGTTCCTTGCTTAGTTTTGTCAAAGAGATCTAACATCGAAACATACAACTAACTGCTTGGCATCCAAGTGCTCATTTGGTAGCAAAATTGTGAAATTTACATGTTCAAGTATACTAAGTATACATTTTTTTTAAAGCGTAGCATAGCAAATGCAAGTCTATTTCTACATGTTCCTACTGCAAATCTACAGCTACACAAACTTTTGAAAAAATACGGTACCTCAGCAAGGAACAACCCCCTATTTCTCCTGATCCCTCATTTATCAGTCCTAAATTGAGACAATTCACCAAGGTCATTGTTATAGAGAAGTCGTGAGACTTCCTTCCTCAAATGATCCCCAAATTACCGCTAGAAAATGTTGCGCTATGCATTCCGTAGCTGTCTGAGTAAAAGAATTTTAAAGCAGCATTTGAGGTCTCCACGTATAAAATAAGAGTTCCCATCTTCAGAGCTCATCAGCCTCAATTTCTTTCAAGACCCGGCAATGAGCTCACATACCAAGCAGTATCCTCTGCAGCACTCTGGGGAGTATTGTAGGCTTTGCGGTGCTGAGAGATACCCAAGAAACATCTTGGACTGTTACGAGATTCACACACAGGAACATATTTCAGAGGCACGTGCAGCTGGGCAGTCACTGGCCGAGCATCAACAGAACCAGAATTTCCAGTCCAGGGTCTGTACTTCTTCCTCCCTCGCTTCTGATACGACAAGACAAGAGACATGAAACTCTGAATGCAAACTTTACATCCACGAGCACGGAGTAATTTTTGGCAGGAATAATTTCAGTTTAAGGCAGTGTAACAAACACTTTATTGGTTTACCTTTCTGCCTTCATTCTTCATATATCCGCAATACTGAAATCAAAGAAAGAAATCAGAACCACTGTACTTGATTCAAAGGCATAGCTCTCCAGCACCCTCCAGAAGTCCCAGTAAAAGTTAAGTTACCGACTTCCAGCTATTTTACCTGCTAGGTGGGTATTCAATATTTTTAAATCTGAATCTGCAGTAGTGTGTGTTGGCATACATTGTACTCACAGGTATTCAGCTCCATTAGTAATTAAGAATTCCTGTATTAAAAACATCCAGAAAAGTGAATTGAGGGTCTGTATTTATGCTTCAGCTTTAGTCTAATATACTTCCCAGTATTAATAATATCAAGTATGCTCGCTGGGCCGCACAGTCCTTTGGTGATCTACTGTGTGTTGTGAGTTCCCTGGACGTTCTTTTTTTTCCACTTGTATTAGACTTCCCCAAATGATCATTATAAATTAGCACTGAGAACTCTGTTGAACTCCTCCCAGCACTTCCCATTGCCAGTTCTGAGTTCCTGTGGCAACAGGCTGCTCAAGTACCACCTTTATGGGATTTTGGCAGCATCAAATCTTTATTCAGAACATGAGAGAATAAGACCAAAATTGATATTGAATTGAAAATGTAGTATGTTCCCATAAAAATGTTGGTGCCAAGATTGCAGCAGTATATAGAAGAGTATTTTGTCATTCAGTTTCCAGAAAAGTAGATATACTTTCAGAATACAGATTTCAAAGTATGTAAAGGCATGAGGACACAAGACTTGAAGAAATGCATGTGTTAAAATCCAAGTAGGACAGAACACCGTGACAGCAAGCTGAGGCAAAGCGGTCAGCAGCCCACTCCACTCCCATCAGCCAACCTACCCGTGCCAGTTTACAAATTGGTATAGAAAAAGGAAACAGAAAAGAAGAAGCTACTAAAGACCCTCATAATTGACTGTTAGGTTATCTGCAGATAACTCTGATAAGGAACCAAGGAATGGAGCACTAACAGATAGCTGTAAGTTCACTGACTCACTTGCTACCTTTAGCTGTCATCCCCACATTCACTTTTCCCTTCTGTTTTTCCATGGCACATGAAATCCCCAAATCCATTGGTTTCTGCAGGGGACAGGTGGAGGTACTGGCCTGACCAGTGGCTCTCCTCACTGCCAGCAGAAGTTAAGAATATCCAGCCCCTGTGAGCAAACACCTTCTGCCTCTCTTGCACGCTTTGCTGCCAAATTGTTCATCTCACAGACAAACAGGAACTGGCTTTTATGCTTGAAGGGTGTTTATGTCTTGCATAATTTAGTTAAGGTCCTATCCTGCTTCCATTAAGCTCAAGAATAAGCCATTACACTTATATCAAAGGCGGAGGGTCCAAATCCTTGGTCGGGGATCTTCCCTGGACAGACCCCACCGTCAGAGGGTTGGCAGCGGCCAACCTCCCTTTCTTCCTCCCTCTCTCTGCTTCCCACCGCCCGTTTGATGTAGTAAGAAGGGCAGAGTCCAGCAGCCTACGCACAGGGCAGGAGAGCTTATGGAGGAAAGGGACAGGACTCATTCCCCTCCAGAAAAGCAGACATCAAGACACAACTCACGACTATCCCAAAAAAAGACCAAGAAGCTAAGTAAAAGAAGACTATTGAAGGGATGGAGAGAAGTAATTCCGAATTAACAATGGCAAATGCAGACGAGCTTTATGAGGTGGGCCAAAAGTGTCAACTCTTTCAGGAGCACAAAGGTTTGCTGAAAAACTGACACTGCAATTAACTCCATCCATACCAAACTCCTCTAACACTTGGGCTGGGCTCCATCCCAACGGGCAGGGTGCCTTACCACAAAACACAAGAGGCAGCTACATAAGCGTGTAGGTGCCCGGCTTCTAATGCCTTTAAAAGCCTATTTCCCAGTCAGCACTTCACATGACAAAATATATTGTCTCCTATAATAGTATGACCTACAGGGCTACATAAGGATTGCTGGCCAAGAGAAAGCTGTCGCTCAAATACAACGTATAAATCTTGCACTTTTTGTATTTACAATGCTTTACTTTATCAGCATCTTTGCTAATTAAGGTTTTAACACAGAAATATGCAGTTATGTCCATTTGAATACGCAGGACGTGCCATATATAATTTGGCCACAAAATAGCTTATGACCGACAACTGGCTAAATAAATTCTATCTAGAAATTAATGCACACCTTTTAGATTTGTCAAATAATTTCCACCGCAACCCCAAAGTGTGCGTAAAATCCTACACTCTACTGAAATAATTGCTGAAATTACCCACTGACGACAGGATGTAATACTGATACATCTCTTAACTGAACAAAAGGAAAGAGTAAACCTGTACTCCAAGAAGAGGCAGCAAGCTCGTATTCAGTGAGAGCGCACCTTAAACACAACGATGGCGAGCGTGCAAGTGTTGGATTTTAGTTACAGAGAAAAGAAAAAGAAACAGAGAGGAAATTTAGGAACATGCCAAATGCAAGTAAGTTTATTTACATGTGTTCAGAAAAGGATGATCTCCTGCTGCTCAGAAATATTGTACAATGGGTTTACTATCATCTCTCACTAAAGATGGACACCGTTTTCTGCACTTAGGTACTCTGTCTGGATTTTGCTTTTCATTTACTGGAAAAAAATCTGATACTGCTTCCAGAATTAAAGCTTCCCCTGGGGTTAAACAATTCTGAATGCCTGCTACTTGCACATAGTTTCAATTACATAAGTTTTCTAAAGGTCAAATATGTTTCTTAACAATGCTGAAGCCAACTTACAGACATCAAAACTAACCTAAGAGATTAAATACAGTCAGACAAGTTAACCTGCCTAATTTCAAGTCTATTACTATTTATATGATTACATACGTATTCTGCCTGTGCTCTGTGGTTTATGAAAGTGTTTGCAGTTTATAAAAGCAAGCAATGCTAGTTACTTGTTAACATGTGGTTTCCACCTATGTTTATTTTATGGATATTAATCTGAAATTAAGTCAACACAAAAGAAAATAATCAAGTATTTTCAGAGGCAACACAAGCCCGTCTCCTGACAGCTGCTGTGCTTTTGCAGAATTTTAAGATACACACATACATTTTTTCCCTTCCATTGCTATTTAAATTATGTATGTAAAAGGAAGATATCAACTTCTTGGGGAAAAGTATGATTGAACTGTGATAAGATATTGATTTGTTATGTATCAACCTAATTCAGAAACAAGGTAACAGATACAGGTTGCATACCTCAAACACTTCAGTACCAGAACTCCCGTATCTGCTGCTTTAATTCAGAGGAAGTTGGCAGAACACATCAGAATCTCGCTCAACAGACACTTGAAAGCAAGCGGAGGCAACCAAACGCTCCCTCACTGTGCATTTCTCTGTGCAGCACACAAAACCATCTTCAAGAAATCAAGCATCATACAGGCCCACTGATCTTACTCCACTGAGTGTGTCAAGATACCAGGAAAAGAGCAGATGATAAACACCTAAAAAGCAAGTTACATATCATCCTTGCAATGAAATAGGTCTCAAAAATAATCCTTTAGTTCCCCACCCCCAACTACGGATACTGAACCAAGTCAGGCCTGTGAGGGCATTACAGTGAATTCAGAGGGGTCTGAAGCTTTTGGCCAACTCAATTACAAAACTGTGAATTCCACAGAAACCAGCAATAACTAGTGACCTGGGAGAATAAATCTTGAAAGGGCACACGATCCAGGTGTGTCATAGCCCTGATACTCGTTGCCCAAGTTGTCTCAAAATAGCACAAAGTAATTTGAAAAGCAACAGATGAGGATGTTGGGTGTAACTTGAATTTAACACAAGTAATAAAAAAAAATTAGAGAAATGCGATTTTTATATTGAAGCTGAAATTTAAATTGAACTTTTAAATAACCAGCAGTAACAAAAGCAAGTGAATCATCTTAATTGTCAGCAACTGGCAGACCCAAAACAACTCCGATGCGTAGTTGTGGCTGAAGGACATTGACAGTTTATAAACTTATCATGTGGAAATTCAATACTTCTGGTTGAATAGGATTCCTTTCCAGAGGTGATGGAAGACATCTTCAGCACAGCTGTAACCATAGACTAGAGGTATCTTCTGTACTTTGGAAACTGTTTTTGAATTCCAGCCTAATCCTCAAACTTGACATTCGAAACTTGTTTTGAAAGAATTACCTTTCCACCCCCATGCAAAGAAATAAAAACAACCTCTCTTAATTCTTTTCCAACTATTCTATAACAAAGCAATTCTTAAATACTCTTGTGCTGTTTTCAGTTGTAGTGCACATATGTTAACTACGGCACAATTACCAACCACCTCTTGACTGCAATGGTCCTCGGAAGGCTGAAGGTAATTGTGTGTGCAGAGCCAGATGCACGGGTTGTAGTCTGCCAGCCGAGCAGAAAAAGCATAAAGACTCAACTGTTTCAGAAGTACAGGGCAATTTTTGCACCACCTAATAGGTATTTGATGGAATACTAAACAAAGCTGTCCTAGAGAGATGTCTAAGCATAAAACTTTCTCTGCAGAGAGAAACATTTCTTAAAGGACACACATTACCCTCTAAAAGGTTTTGTTAAAGTCTCCTCATATTGGTCTGTTACTCCATAAGTACCATCTCCAAAGGCAGTGTTCATTTTCAGTTTGTAACATTCCCACTTAGCATGTGGTACTAGCTTATTTGAAATGCAGGATTTGGGATTTTAAGCACCACTGGTGTAATTATAGCTATCAATTTCTTTAACCCACTGACGATCTCCCCAGTCTTCCAGGTGCACCCCCCTGAGATGCACTTACCAGGAGAGAATGAAACTGCTTGCAAGATTCTTGGGTATTTTCACACAGGAAATATGCCCTAAATAATGCCGGTTTAACCGTTCTCATACACCTAAAAATTAGCTGCTTGGAATCATGTGTTCCTGTTTGCTTGAATAAATTCATATCTTTGCTATGAAAAATATGGCTCCATCCACTGCTTCTTTATGAGCCTGTTATAAACCGGTGATATGACAGTGCAAAACAGTACTTATTTGCTGTTTCATCAAGAAGTAATTCCCCCAGACATTAAGATGTGACATAAAATCTTTTAATATATTGAGCAATTTCATTAAGTTCTCTGTAAAGAAAGCAAAATACAGCATGAAATACAAAAGCTTTTAAAACATGCCAGGGAATTTCAGTGGGAAGGTAACAAATTATGCAAGCCACAGGCCTATATTACACATTAAAAATGTTGGCTGAGACATTAAACAACCACAGAAACATTTTTATATAATATGATTTAAGAACTATTGTTCAAAACTCAAGAGCAAACATTTATTCTTTGCTGATTAATATTAGCAACTTAACTTAAAAAAAAAAAAAAAAAAAGAGGCATTCATCCAATGGCTGAAATGCATTCCCAGGTAGAATTCAAGCATCATAGTTCTTTCCACAGAATATGTCCAAACAAAGCAGAGCCAAGTATTGCCTGAGAGATTAAGCACCAGGAAAACTCTACACAGTAGAGATTCCCACTTTCAGAATTTTACTTTTTCCTGCTTTTGAGGGAGCTGTTGTGAACTCTTACTCTCTTCTGCACGGAAGAAGCAATCTTCATGGACGCTTTCTTTGCGAGGGACCTTTCCACAGCTCCGGGTTTCCACAGCAACAGCTGAGCATCCTCTCCACCTGTCAACAAAGACTCATCTGTGGGGTTCCAACAGAAGGAGCGAACAGTGGCAGAGTGTCCTCCACAAAGGGTACCCACCAGGCTCAGTCCCTCAGTGCTGCAGCTGATTAGGTGAATGTTTCCTGTGGACGCTCCCCCAATAAGAAAGAGTTTGTCCGCCTTTTCGTGGTACAAGCCACCTACCAGGTAATGCAAGCTGTCATCTTCAACGCAGACTGCGTCTCTGACATCCAGAACATGCAATAGCGTTATTGGTTCTTCGGTATCTAACTGAGCAATGTCCCACCAACAAAATCCCTCATCGTGTGTCATGCAGTAGACCTGTTTATAATCTTTCCCAGACCAGCCAATAAAACTCACTGATGAATCTGAATTGCAAGTTGATATCAAAGCATCATCTTCATTATCCTTGTTAATGTCGAACACATTCACCAACCCATCAGTTGACCCAGAAACTAGCAAATTGGGTTCGACAGGATGAAAACAAATTTTAGTGACGTCATCATTGTGACTTTCAGAATAGACTCCCAAGGGTTCTTTAGTTGCGCTGGCACAGTTTGTAATGCCTCTTGCATCCCAAAACACCAGAAACGTGTCCTTTTCAACTTTTTCTGTTCCAGCACAAATTATGAGATCACTGCAGTTGATATCAAAACTAATGAAAATGTTGGAAGGATAGCCACTAAATACCTGCACAGCTTTCTGAGTTGCTAAACGAATATCCCAACATTTTACTGTGCCATCACTGCATGCTGAAAACACTATGCTGTCACATGTGTGTGCAAATCTGACTCCATTAAGTATCCCAGGACAGCTACTGTACTCCCGCAGGAAGTTTAATGTTTCCCTTTTATATACCCTAATTGACTTATTTGAACACGAAACTGCCACAAAACGACTGCTTTCAGATTGAGCAGGTTTGGAAACGTCTATATCCAGTAAGTAAGCAGGTTCCTCACTTAGCATAGAACGTTTTGCTATGCGCAGACTAGCAAGCTGCTCCTCAATCTTCTCCACTGCAGTCATCTCAAATGCTGTTCCTAACGCTGTCAGAAACCTGTAATAAATAAAATCCAAGGTAAGTTTTAATTGTAACATTCTGAAATAGTATTAGCTTTAAAAATATATATGAAAAAGCATCTTGCACAGAGATAACGCATGAAGTCAAAATTCAATTATCCTGATGTCCTACCCACTACAACTTCATTTACAGAAACAGAGAACCAGAAAGGGCTCCCCGAGTTAAGGAGTTCAGTCTCTTGTGACTGTAAGCACTACGTCATATAATCCCCTTAAAAGATTAAATAGTCTGTGAATCCTGTGAAAGTCACTTAGCTAAATTTGCTTTATTATTATTATAAAGTAAATAGTAAAGTGATGCTCTCCAAAAATGGAAAGAAAACAAAGTCATCACCACTACCTGAGGAGGAATAATTTTTGTTCTAAAAAGTTTCTAGGAGGGACAGCCCACAAACAGTTGCATCGGTTCAACTGCAGGAGACTTCTTAGGTGAACTTTTCTACTGGGGCATGTGCAAAGGGTAGGCAGAGAACAAGACCAAAATTATGTAGAACTACAGCCTGGAATGGCTGGATGAGATAAAGTTTACAAGCATTTAGGTGCCCAATGATGCACATAAACAACTGTCGGCATACCACAGACCAGCTAAGCAGGCTACATGACATTAGTGGAATTCACTGGAATCAAGCACCTTTGCCTTTTTCATCAATTCTCCTACAAACCTAAATGTTTTTTGAGCCTCCTATAAAACCACATAATGCTGGCTGTTAGTGCAACTGATAATCTTCCCATCGGAGGCAATTTTTCTCTGGCACTAATGAACCCTCCTAAAAAACCATACTATTTCAGTGATGTACACAAATTCAAATTTTACCAAACAAAACCAAAATTAAACAATATTTTCTCAATCATCTTATACATAGATTCACTTCTAAAAAAATGGTGTGCCCTTGAAAAAAAATAAAAGAGTGCTCTCTGTAACACAAAGGAAAATTCAGTTCTGTAATTGCAGTAAAGGCTTTCATCAATTTAGAGTCAGAAAAAGTACTGAAGCATTTACATTTAAGAGAGATGTTTGCCATCATAAACAATAGGTGGTTTTAGTGAGTTCACAAACTACAACCATTTTTAAAAGAAAAACGTAGGTGGGATACATTAAGTAAGCATAAAAATCCGCATAAACGACTTCTGTTAAAACTACAGGTTCAACTATACTACTCTCCTGTGTTTAAAAAAAAATGAACATTGAAGGAATCACAGCAGGTTCTAGGGGGTCAATACCCCAGTGACTTCTTACGGGTACAGATATTTCAGTACTCAAAAATCTCCTTATTTCCTTAAGGACCAGGCCAGCACCCGATCCTAGTTTATCACGTGCATGAAAGGACTCTCTTTGAAAAAATCTAAACAGAAATGGAGTAAAAATCAGGCAGATGCAGAATGCAAGAAAATATTCTCATGCCTTCCCAGCTGTCCCATCATAAATTCTGCAAATTCTTCAGGATGGATTTTTAGGGATGGAATGAGCAAGTTTCCATGTATTACTTGTTTCAGAGTAATTATTTTAACTGTTCGTTGGAGACCAAAAACAAAGGAAAAGTTGCTATGACAAAACTGCATTCTGCTTTTTTTTCTTCTTGGTGTTGTTTGTAGTTTCAGGGTTTTGCTTTCCCTCCTCCTATTTGGTACATACAAATATTCATGATGCCATATGACAAACGAGCAAATTCTTAAAAAACAGCTTAAGTAGGCACACTCATAAAAGCTTAATTCCCAAGTCACAAATAATCTCACTAAGCTATTTGCCTCAGTAATATCCTGACAATGAGGTCTGCAGGTTAATCTTCTACATCAAAGCAACCTTTCAGTGCACATCTACAAGTAATTTTTGCTGTAAGACACAGACATCCTGTGGAAACTCCTTTCCCCTCTAAAGAGAAGAAGTTCAACATGTTTTCTGGCATTAGCCTGCATACAATCCTACCCACAAAGCTTGCTCCTTACTTACTTTTCTGGGTATGTCCTCAAACGGAACAACCTTTTACTAGAACTATTACATAAAGCAGACTGTTCTCGAACGCTGCTTGCTACACTGCTCAAACACAAAACTATTGAACTCCTATGCAAATCATTAATTTAAATTTAAGAAATAAAATATTTTATTATTATTAATAAGGACAACTTCTTCTTAATCCAGTTTACTGAAGAATTACAATGGAAGCTTCTATTTAAATACCATTTCAAAAAACACATGCTTGAAGGTGGAGAAAGGAGTTTTCATAAACCAGCTATCCTGCAATGCTATGGTTACTAACAAAATTGGGTTCTCTCTGTAAACTTTTTGTAAGAAAAATGTAGTTTTCCAGACTGACCTGAATTTCAAGCTCTAAATATTCAGACTCTTTATACTCAAAAGGCCAAGTAAACTCAAACAGACATGTTCCTGACAAATGTCATCCATTTGGAAAGCAAGCTGCAGTTGTTTAAATATTACTGACTTTGATAGAGAATATTATTCAATGAGCAGTTTCTACAACACTCATGTCAGAGCTTTTACTGCTGGGGAGGGTAGGGTGAGGGAACTCTACAAGTACCCAGAAGTTGTAAAAAGCCAGAGTCTGCAAAAGCATGTTCATTCAGATTTAATAATACTTTCTGGGAAATAAAATTAGCCCAAGATAGCTCTTAAGCTTTTACTCCTGAATGACACAGGTATAGCTGTTCTGAAATACCAGAAAACGATGTTCATGTTTCCAGATAGATGTGCAATTTATATCATTAGGAAGCTAGAGAGTACAGTTTTCAATTCTATTTCCACTGCAACAACTAAGAAGCCTTAAAATTGCATTTGATGGCAGCCAGGTTTTTGCTAAAAACTCAGTAAAATGTCTGCTCTAGTAAGAAAGTCTTCAGACTATTATGAAATTGTGATTGAAGGTTATATAAACAATTCATGCTCAAACTTCAGGGTGTAGCTGCCAGCCCTTCCTTTTCAGAAGGGGAAGTCACTGTTGTATTTTGATGGGAAAGTTTAAATGGCAGGAATAGGATCTGTGTTAAATTTATGAGACAAATAGGAAACAATGGTCTTCCAAACACAATAGAAGATAACTAAGCATTGGACTGCAGCCACCTACAAAGCACATGGTGCTCTGCACTGCAGAAGTGAAGCATTTTAAGTTCAGCGCTCCTTTGACAACACAGGTATCTATTTTGTTATGGTCACCTGAAATCCTTTGGCAAGTCAGTATCTTTGAAACCTGACAAAATTTGGACATAGCACAACAGCCAGTAGTGATGATCAATGAGAAAAACTGCTCGTGTGTGACAAACTGTTTGACACAAATACTTTCGAGGGGACAGACAGCTTGCTCTTGAACCGTTCCAGTCTCAGAAGAAATGGCAGAGGTAGCACTAGCCAAAAACTCTTCTTTCCTCAAGGTACCTCCTTTCCTCAGAACATGAGGTAGTTAATTAAATTCAGCTTCTTCACTTATTCCAACTCACAGTGGCCCACTGTCTGGACCTACAGTCTCAACACAGGCAAAATCCAGGTGATGCTAAGGCACCAGGAAAACAACACCACTTGGATGACACATGAGTATCTGGCTGAAGGTGTCTGGCTATGGCTAGTCACTCGTGTTTGAAACAGAAGTCCAATCCCATTGTCGGTGATTGCCATTCCTCATATGTAACAACTGCATCTCTCATCTGCATTCACATCTGCACCCCCTGAACAAGGTAAAGCTACCTTCTACAAATTAACCCTGAAACTTCCATGTTATTGTACCTAGTCCTCCAGAATGACACCCATGTGATCTTTTCTATGAATTAACTTCACAGTTATATGCAACCCCTGCATGTCTCCTTGATATCACAACTACCAAAACCAACAAGCTTCCTGAAGGACACTCAAAACTCATTACAACTTGGGAACTCAAGATAAATACAGTACTCTGAAATAACCTTTTGACCTCCAGGGCATCCTACAAGGCTCCTTTAAAGAATAAATAAGCTTGATTTTTAGAACAGAAGACATGAGGCAGAAGAGATGCCAAAGAGGAAGGATAGGATTTTCAGAGGCCTTTGTTATGTGTTTCTCACTAGTGGAGTGTGGAAACAACCATACAGAAAGACTAGAAGCAAACAGCCAGGGGTGCCAAAAGCAGGCCCTTCCAATGACAGAGGAATGAAAGGCAAGCACCTATCTGCACAAACGAAACATTTAATATTGTCTCAGCACATACTGCTGTGCTCTTTGTGCACTATTCTAAACATTGCAGTCTCAATTCCCACCAACAGGCTCATGAGTCCTCTTTAATCCAGAAAGTTTTTCAAAAAATAAGCCAGCAATTCATAAGTTATTTTCCTTCTCCTTTTAGTTGTGTACACAAGATACTGCCAAATTGCATAGTTCTCATTTCCAAAAGGGAATGTTAGCTCAACAACATATAGAAACATAAAATTACCTCTCTGAAAAATACCATGGAAAATGTGGGAGAAATGGAACCTTGCCTCAAAGATTTAATCAGTAACGTAAGAGTAACTTATGAGTAGGAGGGTAGAAACACGTAATAAAAATGAAAACAACCTGTAGTTTTGGCAATTTTCTCCGCAGAGGTCAAATACCAAAAATAGCAAGGGATTTGAACAGCAGTAGATGAAATCTTGCACTGTTCTTTCCTACTATAAACAATGCAAGCAGACCCTCCCTTTATTTTCACGATTATTAAAAGTTCAAGAACAAACTAAGAACAAACCTGGAGCTCTGGGCAGTGGAAAGCAATTCATGCATGCAACATTACATGTGGTTTGCATTTTAAAACAAAAACGCAAAGCACAAGGTTGGCTGAGGAGAACACATTAGTACGCTGCACTTCACTAATGCAAAATGCCTTTAGAGACCTCTCCTCACTGGCACCGCTTCACAACAGAAGATGGATCAGCCAAATGATCTAAGCACTGAGGGGAAGCACAAAACACCCATCAGGCATGCATAATTTCTGCAGGATACAAACTCCTATAGTTGATTTTGTTATTTTACCATAGCTTTTTAAGGTGCTTTTCCAGCATTCCCACAAAGCCATTTTAAGGCAAAGAGAACAGCATTTAGTCTATCAAGCAGGAAGGGAGTAAGATGTGCGACAGGCTACACTAAAGCACAGACACAAGATGTAAACTGCCAAGAGAATTATTTCATCCTTTCGAATCAGCTACATCTAGATTCCAAACGGAAAGCACAGCAAGAAAAAAACTCCATGTAATTTTGCATTTGCAGTAGAGACAGAAGTATTATATCAAGAGAGCAGAAAGGAGGAAAAAGATAAAACACTGCCACAACAAAGTCTATGGGAAGAGCAAAAAAATTAGGTCTACCAAACTGCTTGCCTTCCATGGAATCAATTTCTACCCTCCCACCAGTACGGACCTTGGAGGTACAATCCTGTTCAGCAACAGAGAGAAGAGCTGTAGGTGCGACACAGAACCAAGGAAATGGCCTTAAACAACAGTATTGGTTAGAGGAAAAAATAAGAGCCAGAACTAGGAGAGAACAAAGGGGAAAAGTCACAGGTGCTCAGTGCTTTGGGGTTCAATAATTTAAAAAAAAAAAAAAAAGGAAACTACAACTTTTCTGTACTAACCTTTTGGGGGCATAAGCAGGTGTTCATGTCAATACAGAAGCAAAATCTCCTTTTGAGTATTATACCAGATATCCATAGAGAAAGAAGACAAAAAAAAACTTTTGGATTTGACCAGGCATAGTTTTAAGTGCATAAATTATTAAAAACCATACATTGAATATTTTCATCAAAGTAAAACTTTTTAAATTAGTCTTTTGCTGTAAGATTTTGCATTCCAACTAGAAAGACCTATTCTGATTTTGCATCCAACCCTGGAAAATATGGTGGAGGCAGGAAAGATTTAGAACATTTAGGCATGTCTTCAGGTCCAAACTGCAATGAATTGACATTCAAACTTGAGTAACTGAAGGTCTATTGATATAAATTCATGAACCAAAGAGATGGTAAAGAGCTGCAATGGACCCAGATGACAAGCCATCATAACAAAAGTCTAAGTGCAGAACAATTCAATGTACAATTAAAAAATTCAAATAAGCCAGAAAACACCCCACAAAACTATAAAAAAAGCTGAAATTACTCATTTTGGCCTCAAACTTAAGCCAAAATTACTAAAATCTGATGCTCAGATAGCTAAAGTACCTTCTCCAGAACAATTTAGGAGACCCTAACATGAAACATAGTTTCTAAGTATTCTAAGAAGCTGTGTCAAATGTTATTTCAAACATGTTTGAGAGTCTTCCTTTTTCAGTCTTCTCTTTTCATCCAATTCCATGCTAGTGGCACAGACTTACTAACAGAGGAGCAAGAAAGCAAGCTCTCTGTCACCAAAATTACACTCTGACGTGAGCAACTGGATCCAATTGAGAACTTCCTTGTGAGGGGGAGGTTTCCTAGTAGTGACCTCACTAGGTAGAGGATGTTATTGCATCCAGGTGTTGATGAGGTGGTCATCCAATAAAGGAGACTGCAAAGTAGTAAGAGGATAAGAGATGCTCTATTTAACTCTCATGGCTATTCTCAGATCAAGCTGACAGAAGCTGCAGGAGAAGCAATCCTATTTTGTAAAGGCAGATCCAAAAGATTCCCAGGCAAAGGTTAAATTACAGAAAGATACACTGTAATAGGGACATTCAGCTTCTAAATTCTATATATTCTCCTTTATTTTTATAAAGAATACTGTATTTAAAAACCCTCTGCAAAAGCTAATCTATGCCTAAATTGCAGGCTCATGGCCTCTGGACAGGTAAATGACAAACTGCATCCTCAGGTGGATTCTACAGAACATGCAAGAACTGCCAGGAAAACTGTCCTAGCGCTGAGCCTTGGCTTTTGCACTGGAGCAAGTCTCTGAGATGGGCGTCAAGTGTGAGGTTCATGCCTACTGCTCCTCCCTTCTCCCTTCTCCTCCCAGGCACAACCAGTGCCTGAGCTGTACTCTAGCCCAGCACACTAACAACACATGGGGTGAGGCATCCAGATCACCTTCTGAAAGAAGGCTAAGCACCTGGAAGTCATGGCCAGTTCTGCAACACTCACTCTTTCTCTGTTAACCACCTCCTCCTACCATGGGACCCAGGATATTGGTTAACAACCCCGCGAGGAACAGAAGGTGGACAATGTGTGCACCCAACAGCTCCAGAAGACTTCACTGTCCAAGTGCTATGCAAACATCAATGCTCCCAATTCCAGCAGATGCTAGATAACTCACAGCTTCAGAACACGGCACCTTTGTGTCCTGCTGTCTCTCTGTAATGTAACCATGGCTATTCAGCCAACCCACTGCAAAACTTGAAGAGAATCCAAGTGTCAGCCTTCTGCATTTGTGCTTATCAGACCACAGAAATGTCATTTCCTTTCTCTTGTGAGCACCTCCCACTGTAGACACCATATTGACATGACTTTTTGTAACCACAAACATAGGAAAGAAGATACAGAACTAATCAGTCTCTCAATTACGCACAGCCATCAACAGTTGGAAATCAAACATGTAGGGTACAATGTTCTCCTGCGCGTAGTGTTAAGTCTTTCTCCATTCACATTTCCTCAATATAATCATGATCAGCTAAGAGAAGGTTCATACCTTTCTCTGAACTATTCCTCACACGTCACCTCACTAACAGCATTTTCTTTTGTTAAAGGTCAAACAGCTTGCTGTTTGACTTGGCACTAGGGCTGTGCACCAAGACGGTCATCTCACAGATAAGGAAGACAGGAATAAAGCTATTCCTCTGAGTGGATTTGAACAAGACCCTGGCCTACGAACACTTACTAGTCCTAATTTTGGCAGAACAGCTTACTAAGTAATTACGAGAAAGCTGCAACACTCACTCTTTACTTTCTTAATCAGTGAAACAAAGAGAGTATTTGCCTAACTCATAATACTTGTGTAATCAAACATTAGTAAGTACAGTCAGCAGCAGCCTTTCGAAAGAAAAAGCCTTGTTCTGAACATCTATGCTACAAGATAAAATGCGAAAGTCACAGTAACACCACAATGCACCTGCAAATTCCACAATCGAAAAGTGCTTCAATGTCCTTTCAAGTACAGGATTACAAGAAAGGACTCCAAGAGCGATGATTTTCAGGGCCATTTTAAGCTGAACAAAACCACCACATGAATGGGCAACCCCAATGATCCACCCTACAGAGAAAGGTGAAAGGAAAAAATTACTTATGCAGCTGCATTAATAATTTAGTGAGTCTGAAATAACAACATTTATTTCCTTCAATTTAGACATTGCCAATTGGTACCAACATCCTCATATAAAAAAAAAAAAACAAACTGGAAATAAGTAAGAAGATTCTTCCCAAATATTAATAAATTTTGCTGAAATTCTTCCAAAGAATTTGTTTCTACACCACAGGAAGCCTGGGAAATTTCAGCCTAAATTTAGCAGCAACTGTAATAAAAGGATATAAGGAAACTTAGCTACAGCAGGAAAAATAGCTCCTACTACCACACACTGGTGCCAAAATACTTTTAATGAGATAAAATGTTTTATTTACCAGAATATTTTAGAAATTCTTTCACAACAGTAATTTAGCTTAAGTACACTTCGTTACCAGAGCTTGTTCTTTACAACACAAGACTATTATGTTTTCAAAACTCTTTTCTTAAAAACCCATGCTTAAATCAGCTACCACAGTTCTCATCTTCACTAGGGATGTTGCTGGTGAACTGGTAAGATATTCTACTACTTGTGCAGATGTGGCACCGGGATTTTCCAAACACAACGTTCATGTGCTTGGCAATTTTTAGTACTACACTAACACCACTGCCTAAGCAATTCTCTGCAGTTCCAGATGTACTGCACAAGTACAAACATCTGTCAAGCCTAAGCAGGGGAAATGACTTCTCATTTTCCTCATTTGCTTTGCCAGGAACATGTAGATCACTAAGATATCTTCATCAGGCACATCCTACAATATCCATTTTTGATATTTAGCTAATCCAGAACATCACCCATGTCAAGATAATTGGTCAGACCCTCTCCCCTATCAAAGCAACAGGAGAAACTGGAGATCCTTGCGTGCTCATGACAGTTCACAGACTATCCATTGCTCTTTGTGCATAGCCTGACAGCTGGAGGCTCTACTGAATCCTTATGACGCCCTAAGCTCAATTTTCAATGCTCTGTAGCAGACAAAAGGAAAAGATGTCATCTGAGTGACAACAGTAGGATGGAAGAGGCTGAAATAAAGGGGTTTAGAGCTATGTTGACTCTATCTTGTTCAAGAGAATTTACTTTTCAGTCTCCATAAAAGATGCTAAGGCATCAAGTATATGCGCATTGTACCCATGCAAGGCACTCTCTTCAGCTCTTTGTTTTCAACAGCCTTTAGACAGCATTTACACTTGAACCATACACAACACTCCAGTACTACCTTCACCAATGCTATACATAGATAAAAAACCCATTTTTTCCCTTTTTATAACATCCAAGCAAACAGTGATTTTCCACCACACTGCACTGGAAGTTCACGTTCAACTGCTTTACCACTATGAGAGTGATTTAGGACTCAGTCATAAGAAACTGAATCACAAAAAGGGAAGGACAAAAGAGCAAGTATGTAGGTATTGATACCTACCACTTTCTGATCAAGAGACCTACTGTATGTAGCAACACAGACAATCCCTGCTAGGAAATCACAACAAAAACTATATGCTTTTGTTAGCACCCACAAATCCCTAAGACCTGGGTGAGGAATTTATTTTTCCGAGATCCACAAAGACCTTCCCAACATCTTCGGCAGACACTGTTGCCCCAAAACAAGACAAGGATAAAAAGCAAAGTCAAGAGCTTTATGCATTTTAATAACCCTGCTCTCAAGCCATGTTTACTCTCAATGCTTCAGTCAATCCATATTTTGCAGGGTCATAGCAGGTTGCCAGCAGGGCTCTTTGCTGAAGCCAATCTCTTGATAACTAAACCATAATCAAGTGCAGAGGAGGACGGGTTAGATGATCCAGGGAATGGACTGTTTATTTTACAAGAAGTATCTGGGATGCTTTGCCTTGTGTAGCTTGGCAAAGACAGAGACTGAGAGGGGATACGATTACTATCTACAAATACATCAAAGGAATAAATGCTGAAGAGGGAAGGGAGCTACTCAAGAACAATACTGGCACAACAGTTTAAGAGTATAAACTGACCATAAATAAAATTTAGAGCAGAAATGATAAAGTTTATCTTTCAAAATAGTTTCCAGTTAGAACAGCAGGGGCAAAAACTTTGACTATCTTCATCTACTTTTATAACCTCATCCGCCTGGCACCCACAACTGCCCTTGCACAGCGAAGAACGCAAATAGGAAGGCAGACTGAAAAACAAGCAACTACAAGATAAGCTGGCTCATCATTTCTTTCTGGAAGACACCACATTGCCAGACAGACAATAGCAAGACAAAACATTAGCTTACTGCATAGTTTCAGAAGCAGTAATAAGACCACAGTAAGAGGGTATGGTACGTACACAGACAGAATGCAACTTCCAGCTTAAGGCTGCTTCCTCTCCCCATGCCTCTGAAATTGTCCGGATAAAAGTCTACGGACTTGAGCGTTCCCCTCCAAACAGCCACATCTTTTTGCAAAGACTGTTGCATGGAAAATGCAATGCCTCCCTCTCAAGTTTGCTTGTTTATCAGTCACTGCAACGTAGAACTGATGATTTTTTGTCCTGCAGTGACTACATCTCAGTGCAACACAAACATGACATCAGCGTCACCGAGAACTCGTGTGCTAAGGCATCTCTCAGCGAGCTGGAAGTTCCAAGGGTGTCCGATGGACAGAAGCTGTTATTTCGCACTCAGCCCGCTTGATGTCACTAATGACCACCACTCACCAGCAGCTCAATCACTCTATATATTCCTCCGCTAATTTTAATCAGTGACGATAAGCTGTCTCCTTAACAGAGTGGCATTCAAGGAAACAAAAACTTAATTTAGAGTGCAAGGCATACAAAATAAGCCTGAAGTACTGCAAAGGGCATTATTAAGGTACCAGCATTTTTTTCTTCCCTTTTAAAAGCCTCAGGTCCTCGAATCAGACTATTAATCAAAAATCACAGCCTTCACTTAGAACTGTCTAGCACCAAAAACTGAAGAAAAAAAACCCCAAATTCAACTACATTGCAACTTTTTCCTTTACACGTTGTCAAAGGGATTAAAAATAAATTACACACTCTTTTTTAAAGTCTCATTTTTGTGAATTCAGTACAGAGCTTTTGATCTTTCAGACTTCATGACAACGCAAGATGCAACTCATACTTCCACGCAACACACACAGACGCATACAGGGAACAACTGACTTTTGTGCGTTTGTATTTGCTCTTTAAGCATCCTGCAAGTGTCAAGTCCAGAAACACCCATCAATAAATTTTCCTGGGGGGGGCGGGTGGAACAAACCAAATCCAACAACTAAAAAACCCTTCCTCTCTCAATCTGTTACACTCACATCTGGCTCCAATGAACATTCCTGAAGCAGCAACACACGTACATGGTAATAGTTACCCAAGACATTAAACCACTAGAATTAATTTTTCCTTAAATCTATTCTTCCTTCTTTCAAAACTGAGTCACGTATTTCCTTAGATATATTGACAGAAAACTAAAATCAACTTCACATACCTCAAAAAAACCCTCCGCAAACCATAGACAAAACTCGAGTAAATCAGGTTTGCTAGTAAAAGAGATGTATGTTTCTAAACAAGAATTTTTGCTTTTACAGCCATCTGCTTGTCCCTTCTGCTTCCACAAAGGAATAATAACACTTAATTCCAGCTCTCACAGTCATTCCCATAGCAACAAACATACACACGTTCTTATAACTAAAAGATCCTCAAATTATTGAAAAATAATCAGCATATGAAGTTTCCTATTCCAGGTACTGCCAGTATGTAACTCCATCTAGCAAGCAATGTGCCAATTTTAGTTAAATGCTGGGTTGCCATTTCACCAATTTAACTGCTTACCAATTGTACAGTACTTTTACGTCTTACTTTTAATGGGAAGCTGAGTAATAGTTTTGCCCAGAAACAACAGGCATGAGCAAAAAGAAAGATCATAGTAGTGACGGCTAGCTGCAGAAAAGGTGCAAGTGAAAAGTTGCTAATCAACTGAAAAAAAAAGAAAGAAGATGAAGATTCTGCTGAAGGAAAAAAAAACCCACATCAGCAGTGGCTACAGGTATTAACAATATTCATTCATCTAAAAGGAAAGTGAAATTGCAAGAAAGACACTCAGCATTTTCAAACTGAATTGCTGCTATACACAAGCACAATATAACAAAAAAGTAGTTTTACTTTAAAGCTATTTTTTTTTAATTGTTAGTTTAATCCAGCATAAGTACTATGAAATGTTTTAATGCCTCTGTTTCCACACAGGTAAGATTCAGCTGTTATATTAAACGAAGGATTTTCAGAACTGGTTAGTTTTGATTTTTCATTAAGTTTTCATTAGCTGGAAAACTAGGAACTAAACAAAAATAGCAAATGCCCTTATAAGGCCACAGTGAAGTCTTATATAAAACAAGTCTCAAAGAGCAAAACAATAGGGACTAAGAGGTTTTAAAATATTTTCATTCCTCTATCTGTTGCAACTTTTAGTCTGAAACTAACCACTAAGGTCACCTCAAAACATTTTCAGCAACACAAATAGTGTAATAAAAATAATAACAAAAATCTGAGAATATTAACAGTCTGCAAGAAGTGCCTTCAGATTAATACGAAAAGGGGAAAGACATTTATGTCCAGTCTGTAAAGGGTATAAACAACACTACAGATGGTTTGTCTTGCAAAGGACATCAGACTAGATAATGAATAGTCCTTCTGGACTTAAACACCTGGCATAACGAAACAGAGTAGGAACATACCAGGTTGAACAGTTTTTAAGAAAATATTAATGTGAACTTGTTAAAATGGACAGCTGTGCAATATTTGCTTCCTGCCACTACTTACAAAATATTTTGATTGTTGAAAACACTCAAATATCCTGTAGGGTCTAGAAACAGAACAGAAAACACATTCTATGCTGGGACCTTCAGAACAGCATAATGAAATTACTCAGTATTTGCCTTGTGATGTGAGCATGATTTTTTCAGTGCTACAGCTTGGCTTACGTTCTTTCTCCAGTGAGCAGTCCGCCCCCATCTCCTGCTTTGCTCTCACAGAAAGATTTTGTTGAAACTTGCATCGAAGTATCAGCTAAGGCAAAAATACATCATAGACACAATTAATCTGAACTACTGAAACTAAACCTGAAGGCAAGACTTCAGCATCAGACATCCTTCACTCCCAGTATAAAGCTTTATCTACCAAAGCAACCATCTTCTACGTACAATTTCACAATCCCTCCCATTTATTTCAGAAGCTAATACAACACACTGTGGTTGGTCACATCCATGCACTAAGTTACATCCACTTATATTTAACTAACCAACCCTAAATTAAATGCTCTAAGCTTCTTTACAGACCGCGCTAAACGTGTCCCATCTCTACATGCTGACTGCACCAGCCCCACAAATTAACAAAACATGCTTCTGCCAGATCTGAACCAGTATCAACTCCGCCTCGTTTTAGGTGGAAAGTGCTGCAGTAGAGCTGTCCTTTCCTGGGGCTTCAACAGCTGCAAGCAGGAAGGAGGGAACAGACAGAGGGCAGCTCTGAGGGGAAGAAAGGGGAAGGAAAAGGAGGTGGCAGGAAGAAGTAAGAGAGGACAATGCACCAGAAAGAATTTATTTAACACTTCTGTTAAAAGAAGAGACAGTACAGGAACATGAGAAGGGGAAAAGCTAAGGGAGAACTGGATAGTGGGTCAGGCTAAAGTTTGAAGAGGGCAAAGGCATGTTTGAACTTGAACTTCCTAACCCCACATGGCTATAGGTAACATGCTCTTTTCCTGCCTTTCTTATGTCCTCCATTGTCCATCTTGCACCTAAACTACTTGCAAGTCACAAAGCACACTCACCTCCAAAACTTTGCTTTGCCAAGTCTCCAATTCACAAGTCTCAACACTGGTTTTTAATGTCTGATGTGAAACCCACTAACAGACTTGTCGTCACACAGGTGAAGCTGACCCACAAAGAAGACATCTCTTCACCTACCAGTTAAAACCAAGCCCTAGAAGTCTGCACAGGCAACTTTACATCAATACGGCTAATCAGCATGGTAGTGCTGATTACCTTCTGCTTTGATTTTTTTCAGAAAAGCTCAGAAATCACATTATTTGTACAGTTACAGTAAAAACATATCTAAGCTGCAGAACTCGGCTGGAAAGTGGTGGCAGCACATAATGACAGAGGTCTGGTTTTACACCAGACCTCCCACACAGTCAAGTACAGACCAGGCCCTAGGGCCGCCCAGCAAAGGATCCTTGTCCTCAAGACTGATGCAGTGAAAGAAAAGGAAAAAAAAAAAAAATCAAAGCAAAACACTTGTACTCAAGGCATTTAAAAAGCTACGTGAATGTCACTAATCATCCTATGTTGAGCAGAACCCCTATGGGGCAACAAGGAAGAATTTTTTTTCCAGAAAGTCTGAGAACACACAAGAAACAGCCAGGTCCCAGGTCACTGCCTACATATGCAGAGGCTGCCGAGGAGTCCTAGGCCCACCTTCCCTACAGGGCTGTTTCTTGCCCCCATAAAAAGACATTTGCAGGAAAACGCAAATAGCTACCCTAGTCTTTAACCCTAAACAAACAGAAACCAACATGTAAACCTTACACAAGCATTATGTAAAATTAGCACCTAGAAAGTAATTCTCGGGATACACATGAACAGAAACCTCTTCAGTTACTCTGTTGACAATGACAATTATCTTACAGGAGCTGCTCTGCACGCACACTTCACGAAATCTGACGATTGCTCTCAAACAAGGGACCCATTTAAAATATTAGGAAATAAAAGGCATTAACATAGCTTAGTTCTGAGAACAAAGTTTTTACAGACTCAAAAACCAGAATACTAAGAAAAGACCTTGTGTTTCTGCATTCTTCTGAATATACAATGTATTTATATGGAAAATTAATTTGGAATTATACAATTGTAACCAATATGAGTCCTTAACATAACACAGCATTGACAATTCCACTCCCCTTACTTTGTAGGAAAAAGTTAATTCTCCAACACAGTATATTTTGAAATACCTGTTGGTTATATAAAACATCATTTAAGGATCTACGCATTACATCTTTGGCAGTAGTTTCTCTAACTTTCCAAAACATAAAAAAGTTTCTTTCCACTTTTTGCCAGGGGACTAAAACAACAAAACAAAAAATCCAAAACAAAACTTTTACTTCTTCTTCTGACCTTTTCCAAGTTTTTTGTTGTTGTTGTTTTAGACTTACTATTATTAAAAAAAGATCCTCATCTTTACCAAACCTAGGTGAGGTCAGCTTGTACTTATCAGCATAACTTCCTAATAAACATATTTTATCTGCCAATACAGGTCCTAACTTTAACCCTGACAGCCCACGACTGGCCAGTCACAACTCTAATCAGACATGCCTGCCCAAGTTAGCAATACACTGACCCAGTCCTCATGCCAGGCTCAACCCTAGCCCACGCTCTCCCAGACACAGCATCAAAGCTCGAAAGGGTGACCAGGCCAGTGTCAGCCCTGTACCCCCTGTTCAGAGTGCTTTGAGAGCACCGTTAGTCTTCCTAAGCCTCCAGGCTCCACTGAGTAACAGGATAAACTCACAGTGTAAGTCCAGCGTTTTTATTCACGCTTTACCAGCGACGCAGACAGCATCACTATGAGCAAAGCAAGAGACGCTTCAGTTTAGCCTAATGGAAAAAGAAAAGACAGCGTTGATGGAACGAAACTCCAGGAGCCCGCCGCTTTCTCCTCCCTACCGCACAGGGCACTACATACACCGAGAGATGTCCAGCCCCNAGCCCTCTTCAGCCACCCCATTGGCTGCTCCGGCCGCTTCGCCGGCAGCCATCTTCCCTTCCTTGGCGGCGGGGAGAGGAAGCGACGCAGCGGAAGGGGATTGGTGCAGGCGGTGGAGGGGGCGTGGCCCCCTGCTTTTCAATCGCCACAACTCTATTGGCTCCCGCCAGCGGCGCGGGGAGCACGGAGAGCCCCGCCTCGTTGCTATGGCACCGGGGGCGGGGCCTCCGCTGCTGNATGTATTTATATGGAAAATTAATTTGGAATTATACAATTGTAACCAATATGAGTCCTTAACATAACACAGCATTGACAATTCCACTCCCCTTACTTTGTAGGAAAAAGTTAATTCTCCAACACAGTATATTTTGAAATACCTGTTGGTTATATAAAACATCATTTAAGGATCTACGCATTACATCTTTGGCAGTAGTTTCTCTAACTTTCCAAAACATAAAAAAGTTTCTTTCCACTTTTTGCCAGGGGACTAAAACAACAAAACAAAAAATCCAAAACAAAACTTTTACTTCTTCTTCTGACCTTTTCCAAGTTTTTTGTTGTTGTTGTTTTAGACTTACTATTATTAAAAAAAGATCCTCATCTTTACCAAACCTAGGTGAGGTCAGCTGGTACTTATCAGCATAACTTCCTAATAAACATATTTTATCTGCCAATACAGGTCCTAACTTTAACCCTGACAGCCCACGACTGGCCAGTCACAACTCTAATCAGACATGCCTGCCCAAGTTAGCAATACACTGACCCAGTCCTCATGCCAGGCTCAACCCTAGCCCACGCTCTCCCAGACACAGCATCAAAGCTCGAAAGGGTGACCAGGCCAGTGTCAGCCCTGTACCCCCTGTTCAGAGTGCTTTGAGAGCACCGTTAGTCTTCCTAAGCCTCCAGGCTCCACTGAGTAACAGGATAAACTCACAGTGTAAGTCCAGCGTTTTTATTCACGCTTTACCAGCGACGCAGACAGCATCACTATGAGCAAAGCAAGAGACGCTTCAGTTTAGCCTAATGGAAAAAGAAAAGACAGCGTTGATGGAACGAAACTCCAGGAGCCCGCCGCTTTCTCCTCCCTACCGCACAGGGCACTACATACACCGAGAGATGTCCAGCCCCACGCTCACGGGCAGCTTCACGATCAGGACGGCGGCACCTCTCCCAGCCCAAACCACCGCCGTGGGCAGCCCCCGTCCTCCCCCACCACAAACCCCACACGAGCCNCTTCCGACGGAGTCCGGGCTGCCGGCGGCGAGCAGGGCCTCACGGCGGGAGCTGTGCCTGCTCTCAGGCATCGCTCTGGTTCCTTTGGCAGCGTCCCTGAGAAGCTCGAAAAGAAAATGGATCTCATGTTCGACAGAGCAGGGTTCAAAAGAGTCACCCAAAAGGCTAGCGAGCAAGCAGAGAATTTGTTCCGTGGCACATGAGCTCAGATTTGGTCAACTGGATTAGGGACTGAGTTTTCCTTTATAACTTTTCAGCTGTAAACTGACAGCGTCTAAAAAATGATACATGTCAAGAAGCCAGGAAATGTGGGACTCGTGGGGCTGCAGAAGGAGATGCACAAGTCCCTCAGTTCCCACCAGTGTTCATGGAGCTGTGCTGGTGCGGCGCGTCGAGCACACAGCAGTCTGTTCTCCGGGAAAGCAGGAGCAGAAGGATTATTTCCCAGGAGGGACACAAGCGAGAAGAGGGACGGGGAGGTTAATTAGGTTTCCTTTCCCTTCAGCTTGTTCCAGACCCTTCTTTTTTCCCATTAAAGTTCCAAATTGTATTTTTTTCCTTTTTTTACTTACAATTTAATAGGCTAGCACATACAGGTTATTAGAAGAAGGATAACATATTTAACACTTGCTTCTTCTAACTTTTTTTTATTGCCCAAAGTGTTAGAATTCAAAATTCCTTGTTCTATTCTTAATTTACTGTTCTGCATTGAAGCTTTTTTCACCTCAATTGCAGAGTATTGTATTAGTCCATAATCTTAGGTCGATGTTATTCAGTGAGAAAAGTAATTTGTACCTTTATTTTTGTACCGGCTGAAATCAGATTTGTCTTTTTTACTGATAAATGCTGTAAGTTGTGGTAAACTATTACCGATATCACAGATAAATAAGTAAATTATTTCAAGAAGTATTTTTAAACATGGAAATACTTTCATCAGCTTAGTTTCCACTGCCATTTTTTAAATTAAAATCTAAACATCTGAGCTATTTTTCTAGCAAGAAAAAAATGCTTTATCCAAACCTAATAATGGGGTTCAAGTTACATGGATAATAACCATAGAACATTATAAAAATGACTTGTACCTCAGTTTAATGGCCACCTTAACTCTTACATGTAACAAAAGCAGAAAGTCAATCAAAAGATACTTCAAAGTACTGACAATTAAAGTTGCTTGCCACTAGTAGTGTGCAAAATTTTAATTAATTCTACATGCTCCAGTATAGCTACTGTTATTTTTATTACTGCAGCTATTTACACAATAATCTTCCAATGAGTAGAGAATACCCTTCTCTGTGATCGCTCTGCAATACCATGAGACAGTCAACTTGACTTTCACAGATGAATTGATGATTCACTTAGATTTCAGCTTAAAGTCTGCTCTCTAAATAGTTTATTAGGACCAGATGTTAATGCAGCTATTTGTATTCATGAGGAGTCATAGGTGCTCAGCTCACAGAAGCCTGTTAGCCAAGCAGGTATCACAGAAGACAGACCAATTCACCAACTGCCATGAAAAAGTGCCCTTTTCCGTTTGTTTTAGCTTCTTAATAATTACTTAGGGAGCCATTTTTTTCCTGCATGGTGCATTGAAGATAGAAAAATATCTAAGCACGTGACACCAAAGCACAAAGACCCAAATTACATAATTACTGTTTTCACAGTGAATACCTTCCATCATTGTTGTGAGCCTGGTCCCACTGAAGGTTATCGCCCAGGACTAATCACTGCTCAAATTGGTGAGAGTTGTTCTGAAAAGTTCAAGACCAGGAAGTGTACGATTTCATTGAAGACAATATTGAATTTAACACAATATACATTGTAATGCTTAAAGCTGTATTGTAAATGTGAATATTACAACGAGAAATACTTTAGTTAGTAGTTTTTCATATGAGTTTCCTGGGGTGGTTGGTATTGCCACAAATTCAACAAATACCTTCTGTTCATTGTTCACACAGTATAAAAAGCTGCAAGATCAACTGGAATGACATAATTCTACAGCCATGGATTTGGTATTCAGTACTCCCAGATGAATCCAGCTATATTAACACAAAGTACAATTTTCTTGATAGCACACCAACGCTCCTGAGTCACAGTATATATTAGGTAGAAATGCATCTGTGAGTTCTCAACAGTAATTGCATGGCAGTTGCTCCAGCAGATCATTCGCAAATCTTGACAGTTACTTTACAGACAGAACTTACAAGACATTTTTAGAAAGGAATCTTTATGATCCTCACCTTAAAAGAAAGTGAAGTAGTCTAAACAAATCTGAGTTTCAGTGTCGTGTGCTCTAGGATTAAGGTCAAGTACTCAAACAGTGAGTTCACTAGAACAAGAATTTTTTGCTATGTATTTGCATAATGCCACAACATATGTTGTGACACAACTGCTCCTGAGTATAGCCAGCAACTTCTGGGAACTACCTTAATGCAGCATAAATATTTTTTGCTTCTTGCTTGTTTGTTTTTTGGGTTTTAGTTTTTTTTTTTTTTTTGGGGGGGGGGGTTTTGGGGGGGTTGGGGTTTTGTTTGTTTGTTTGTTTTGTTTTGTTTTGTTTTTTCCCTTGGTTTGCATTGTGTCAAGTCCAGGTCAGTGAGAAGTGTTTTGTCCCCCTAGCAAAGTTAAGTTAAAAAAAAAAGGGGGAATGAAAGCGCCATTATTTTTAGAGTTATTTTATGTATAGCACTCAAAGCAGAGAAAGAAACGAGAATATCTAGATGTAGTTGAAATGCCCTTTCATAAATAACGTTTGTAGGGCTTGGTAATTCTGAACGTTGCTTGTTGCAGTTTTAACTGGAACTATTCAGGTAAGGTCTAGCAAATCAAGCAATTGTACCCTAACTGCTTGGCCGTCTGTCTAGTACGCCAAGGTTATTTATGTAGCAGTATATGTTGGCCACCTATGCCAACTGTCGTGGTTTGAGGTAAAACAGGACCAATTTTGTTCAGTAACTTTACTTTTTAGCTAGGCCTCTTCTAACTGCTGAAATTACCAGCATGTTGTGCAGAAAACTGTTCGCTCTCAGAGTCATAAGACCCATGTTTATAGTTGATGCCAAGGGATGGTATGCAGAGAGGCTCTTGCTTATACTGATTGCTCTAATGACCAAGGGCAGCCAACTTTGTTACTTGTCCCATTGGAGGGTTGGAAGCGGAGAAGCATAGAGGGGTCACCCCTGCGGGGAGGAATGGACAGGGCAGGTGACCCAGACCTGACCCACAGGGTATTCCATCCCATCTTCCTCATGCTCAGTATAAAAGCTGAGGGATCAAAGGGTCAGCTCTCTTTCTTCAATGGCCGGCATCCGAGGAGGACTGTCTGTTCGTCTGCCTTTGAGCCTGATGCTGAATCCAGATCTGGAATCCAGTTCCCGTCCATCACTGAGTCCAGTCTGGGACTTCCCCAGTGCCTGCTGGTGACGTGATTGTCATCCTGGGAGCTTGATACAGTTTTGTATATATTTAATTATTTTCTTTTTATTATTTGAATATTTCATTAGAGTAGTTTAGTTCCTTCTAAACTCTAAAGTCTCCCTTTTTCTCTCTCTCTCTTGCCTCCCTTCGGAAGTGGAGCAGGAGAGAGAATCTGTCGTTCCACCTGATTGGGCCAATCTGGCCCAAACCACGACACCAACTTTTACAGTAAAGTGATTTGTAATTAACTTTTATATGCATGTAGATGAAGTGTTACATACCAGGGATCAATGAATGTAATTCCATCAGCAGCTTCCTGCAGCTGACGTAGTAGAGAGTAATGTGATTTACTGGAGAAAGAGGGGTTTATTTTGAACATCTTTAAAAGTTACAGCTCATTGGATTATTTCACTTTTGAGTTCTCTGTTGAGGGGGGAGAGTTGCCAAACTTCTCTCCATCACTTTTTTTAATTCTACCTGCATAACTTGACACAAAATGTAGTAATGAGGCAAATTTATTATGACTGATGATTACGAAGTTCCTGGATTTATCAAAGGTACTTTAATACTCAATTGCCACTTAGTGCTAAATAAGCACTTAATAAACCAAAATCAAATGTTGATTAAATCATATACTCTAATTATATAATACAATAAAAGGATGTTTTGATTGCAAAGTCAAGCTGTTGGATAAGGACACCATTTTTTAGAGGTCAGCTCAGAGTTAACAGCTTCTGACTTCAGAGAACCTATGCTAACTTTCCACATCCTGCAGTAAAAGAGCTGTGTCTGTTATCTCTTCACTCCAGGAATTCTTAATTTTAATAACGCTACTGTTTGTAACACTGCTTTCAATTTCTCATGACCTGCACAGAGTGCCTGTGTAAGATTTTATATTTGATCCTGTTGAACACAGAAAATGAGGCCATGCATTATGGGCTCCTCCTCAGCCTCCACAACTGTTCTCTGTAACTATCCCTAAAAGGCCGAGTGGGTGTTCCAGGCATAGTTCAGGTAGGGAAAATAGACTGCAGACAAGTATTTCTGTTTTCCTGGTCGTCCTCTCTTTCTGAACACCCATGCTAGGGCTGTACATGTTGAGATTTGTTTTTTGTTGGCAATTTTGTTAGTGGCAAGAATTCCTTACTCCTCCCTGAAGCAGAAAGATCAAGCTGGATGCAACAGCAGGAGCCTTCCATCTGAATAGTAGCAGAGGGCACCCAAAGTGCACCAGGGAGGGTTCATCTAATTCATGCATTCTCACTCCTTCTTTTATTTCTACCGTGACTGAACAGGATAGACTAGCTTGAGCCATTACCCTTCTTCCTGGCTTTTCCCGAGAACCTTGGTATTAAGCCAACATGTTCATGTGTGAGGTTCCCAAATACAGCATAGACATGCATCATAAGGCAGGTCAAATCTGCTACTTATTGACTTGGGGCAGGGGAGGCAATTTCTTAAGAGCATGGATTTATTTGTCAGATTCCATATGCTCTACACTTTTTTCCTGGGGGGGTACCATCTTTATCTTTGCTTCAAGGTCTGGTCATCTAACTCCCATTGAAATTGGTTGACGCTGAGATCAATTACAGAAGACTAGCCCCCTAAATGTCCAAGTTCAGGAGAGAGAGAAGCACTAGGCCATCAGACCAGATACATATTTCAGAACTGCTGTATCACAGATACAGCGTTTGCATAACTACTGAAGTGTCTCATATGTAAGTCTTGAAATAGACATTTATTTGCATTGACAAGAAAGAAATCTCAGCATCCAGATGTTTAAAAAAGATCCCTGGACATGCCTCTAAGTGAAAAGAGCCAAACCTGACTATACGGATTTTTTCTTTCAACTATATTTTAGTGAGGTTAGTCAGCCTGAAGTCTAGACACAATACCAATACTGTCAGAAAGCCAATGCATCAGGAATGAACAGAACTGCTGCTGCAAGGCAAGCACAATGCAGTGCTAATTAGCATTGGTATGAAATCAGTCTGAATGCTAAACTGGTTGACTTTGTGCTTTTACCACTGTCTTAAAGATGTTGGCAACTTTTACTCCTTCAAGCCTTATTAAAAAAATAACAGAAACAGCATTATGTCCTATAAACGTCAGCTCAGAGAAAATACTCTAACTCTTAAGGCAGCAGCAATTTGAGTAAGAGCTTTATTTAATTTATAATTTCAGCATCTGCAACTGATCCACTATAGTCCACAGCAATAACCACGAAGCAACTAGTAGCCATTACAGCATGAATAATGCTGTAAACAGTAAATCACCAAAAATGAATGATTAAAGTATATGCTGTGTACAGTGGAAGCATAGGTAACAGCCTCTCTAACTTTTCAGTTTAAAAATCTTTGCAGGTTAGTAGAAATCTGGGTCATCATGTTCTGAAATTTAATCATTCTATAGAAGGCAAACATGATTACATCCCTTTGCTTAACAGCGTGAGATTAGCCATTGCAAAGTAACTCTTCATAACAGGCATTTTTTTGGCAAACTTCCCAAGGCAGCTGTGGACTTGATTAGCCACCAGGACTGAATGCTCTACAGCAGGAATTACCCAAATATGGCATACCAGCAGAGAAGATCAAGCGTGTGATGGATTAAATAATTCAGGGGAATTTTTTGTCTTTAACTGACATGGAAGCAGAATGTCCTTTCTGCTCATGCTTGCTAAGCTATCATGTCAAATTAGCCTTATACTTTTAAGGGGAAAATGACTTCTAGAAAACAAACTTTTTTTGTTATGTTTTGTGGGTTGGTTTTGTTTTTTTTTAAGATTGTGAGAAGATTAACTGCTGAATCCATCTACAAACTCAAACCTGAGACTACCTGGAATCAAACTGCATTAAAATTAGTACAGGTGACGGACTGTTCTCTAGGTACCATAACAGATGACTACAACTCTAAGCCAAAATAGCTCCTCTCTCTCCAACTTTGGGAAATTCTTACTAGTTCCTTTTTGAATATTAAGTATATCCAGACACAACTGCATACCAGCTAGGGGAAAAAAAGCCAAAAAAAAAAATAATTAAAAGTTATTAAAAGACTGTAAAGATGGAATTTATTTTGTTCCTAACCTCAAGGATGATCTGAAAAAGGCAAAGGATTTACAGCTCATGCCTTGTTCACAACTGCCAATTTCTTCCTCAGCCTATTACTTCCCAACGCCTCTGTTAATCCCTTATGTCCTCCCACTACCCATTCCCACAACCCTTTTCTCCTGCTGTCCTGGTTTGAGATGCCAGCATCTTACCTCTGCTACACACAGGTTCCTCCCGCCCTTTTCTTTCTGGGAGGCTCTCATGACATATTTTCTTGCTATTTCTCATCATTTACAGTCGTACTCTGCACATTTCAGACCAGCCACATCTTTAACACAGAATGGAAACACCCAATTATGCAGAGGATGACCACATGAAGGAAACCCGTTTGGCACATAAATACTCTCCGCTGCAAGCTGAAGGACACTTGTGCTGTGGCATATTACCAAACATGAAGTATGGCTATAAAGCTTAGTAGGATGCTGGTCTTTGGAGCTACTTGAAGGGAAAAAGCTGAAGAGTAGATGAGAAGTAGGTGTCCATGAAAGTGAGGAAAAATGGCTTGTAGCATGTGGGAAGGCTGCACATAGGAAAGCACCAGGTGGCTGGGAGGCAAGAGTGACCACTTGTACGGAATGAGGAAATCATTGTTTTGCCACCCAGGATAGACTGATCAGAATCTAGTTGTAGGCTATTTCACCTATTGCAGAGTTGCTGTTTTCTATCACTAATTTGTATGGTTTTCTAGAGTAGAACAAATGCTTTAGTTCTGTTGAACTAATGAGTTTAGGATAGTATCCACAGAAATAAGATTCTGTCATGGAGTTTGCTGTTGTCTAAACTTCACTGAATTTCATTATGAAGCGTCTATTTAAACAACAGCCTTTCATTGATTTTTATGGCCATGTAAATGAAGTTTGCTACTTTCCTTCCAAGATTAAGAAAACAAGTTTGGCTCCCCTACAAATTGCTGCAATGTACGTGCACTTGAGGAGGGAGAAAAACAGACCCCACAGGTTCTTAGCAGATTTAGAATCCTTTCTTGTACCCAAAAGATTTACTATGTAGTTAAAAAAGAGAAGATTTCTCTTCAAGATGGCCGTCCATGTTCAATAGTTGTGGGGACAGGCATAGAAAGTATTAGTCCTAGAAGGGGGAGGGAGGGCCAGAACATTAGAGGTAAGTAAAAGCAAGCATACCAGCCATACTTAGGAAGGGCTGCTATATACTGTACCAAAACCACATCATCTGTAAACCAAGTATTTGCCATGCCATCTGGAAAAGTTATTGCATGTGGTCAGAATAAGTCATTCATATAAAGCCCAATTCAGTTGAGTCATTAATAAGGAGTATAATAAGTATTTGAGAATTAAAGGAATGACAAGAAAACCAAGTGTCTATACATCCAGCTGTTCTTCACAGACTACATTTAAAACACATGGAAGGCTCTATTACAAAATGTAAAAAGGGGACAATTCCAAATGCAATGTGAGTTTAAGCTTTTGGGTGGGAACTTGCTTTTGCTTTCTGCAAAGAAATTAGCAAGCAAAAAGTCAATCAAATCAAATTAGGCAATCTATATGCAAATCATAGCTAAACTGATGTCAAAGGACTATTAAAGATGATTTATACCTATAAAGGTTTATGCAGCTTTCCTGTATCTGGTCCACTCCGGTGATCTAACAGTCTGACAGAAAGAGCAAACACAATATACAAATCTCAGGTCTATGGAGATACAAATACCAGTCCAGTAGTATTTGGCCAGGATGGGCTGGTCAAGGGAGTTCCAATCACACCTTTCTAGTTTCAGTTCATGGCATAAACTAGAACTGCCATGAGTCTATCAGTTAAGCTCCATGAGCTGTTTAAGCAGAGAAGGAATGGTTACTCCAAATCCCTTCAAAATTATTTTATTTAGAACAAAGAATTAGAAAGACCAAGCACTTATGAATCATTTTATGAAGCAAGGGTCCAGAGCTTTGCTTTGGTAACAAGCTAAGTCCTTATAATAAACCTTCATTTCCCCAGCAAAGACCATAAACAGTTACAAACATCAGTGGAATGATGAATTAGAATCTTGCCATCAAAGAGGTGTGATTTAATTAAATTTGTTGAGTTTTTCATCATGTACTTTCCATTGAGTTTATCCTTTTTGGGGTTCTTTGAGTGTAGGGTGTTTTCTTTGTTTGTTTGGGGTTTTTTTTTGTCTTGGCATCTTCAAAATTATCTTGAAACTTATAGAACAAACTAATAACCAACAGATCATACATTTCTGTGGTCCTTGGAATTAACATCCTGGTTATCTACATTTTTGATAGTTCTAACAGGACAAAAAGGCCTTGGTAGGCCAAAAAAAAAAAAAAATCCAAAACAATCTCTGCAAGTTGTAGGAGATTTGCTTAGCATAAAAGTATGAGTCCTTACGTTATGTAAAAAGTAGAATCTTGTGCACTAGCTCCATGTAAATCCTTCCAGTTAGCAAAACAAGGGGGAACACTGGGCAATGCCCAATAAATTGATTTGCAATAGCATAACAGCTTCCTTTTAAGGGGCAGTTCCCACCTCTTCCAGTGTGTTCTGCAATACTGCTCAGCAACATTACTTAACAGCTCAAACTTCCTCACTGGGCATTGTACAACTGCAGGAAGAGAGAAGCAAGAATTATGCCCAGTAATATTTTTTTGCTATGCTTCTCCAAGTAACTTCAGGCTACTTAAAGTTAATACAAATAAACAAATGAACTAATACTTTCTCATGCTCATATATTACATAGCAGTTAAAGCATCTCGGGACCATGGTAAAACAAAATTCACAGCATTTGAAATTAAGAATATTCTGCAATTAGTCTGGTTTACTAAGCAAAGCTCATGCAAATATACTGGTTACATGCATTGCATGAAAATCTGCAGATATTCATTAGTCTGGGAAAAAAATAGCCACAGTTGGCCAATTTTCAAAGCAGATTTGGGAGGTGAGCAGAAGTTACTGGAAGGTGACCCAACAGGATACAAACCCATGTGGCTGTTTTCTATGAGGATTCTGATTTCAAATAAGGACTGAGCTATCTCATTAAACCTGCAGCAAGTCAAAGCAGTCATCAGATACCCACTGGAAACCCAAACTTCAGTAGTTCCAGAAATTGTGAAACTATTTCTTCCCCGCAACAGGCACTTTCTTAGAAAGCAAGTTTGTTGTCAGAATAACAGCATGCTTCCATATTCATTTATCAGCGTGCAACAAGTGACAAAAGCTACAGAAAGATACAACTTAAGTCTTGTATACAGTTTGAGCAATAGCTTGTTTTATTATTTAGTATATGAAACAGCCCATATTTTAAGGCAGTGGAAAAAGAAAAACCTCATTTCAGTATTTCCTCATTCTTTTGCCTAAACTTTTGCATCTAAAGCCCATACCTTAAAAGATGATAATATTGTTCTAACGGTTATTGCTGTGTGATAATATGAATGGAAGTTTTCTTGTGATCAGTGTTTTATGCTTGCAGTATATGTCCAACCATATATCCCTTAGCACTGGAAGGAATAAACACAACACATTTGAATCCAACAGTAATTTATTACCCACTCATGGCAGATGAAATTAGACGCTTCAGTTACCAGTCCATATGCGTTTAAATATTAGTTGACAACTGCAGAAAGTGTACAATGAGTACAAAATCATTAATGATAATATAACAAAGTTCCGATGTATTAATTTTTAAAACATCAGTTGTACACTATTATACAGCAACCATTACATGATCCTCAACTAACTCAGGGCTTGCGTTTGAAAGTACTTTTTTTTTAAATTTTAAATAAAGTTATCCAAGAGGTTGAGAGACTGGGGGTTACAACTGCGTTATTTCCCAAAATACTGCTAACATACAGCCTTACATTATACAAAGCTGTTTTATATTTTATGAACACTTGCTTTTATCAGGGAATGCAGTAACAAGAAAAAATCTATACATAAAAAATTAAACTCCAATATGCAATATATTATATCTATATTGTACTACAGATTTCATATAAATCAAGTATAGGCCAAATTTTGGCATAATTTTTAAGTGCATTAAGTTTTATACAAAAATCCCCCTCAGACTTTGCTCTTACTTTTCAGGTTACTAGCTCCTAGACTGATCTTTTTCAGTGATGATACTTTAGACATCTAGAATTGTCTTAAGGTCTAATTTCCATTTCAGGAATATCACCCTTGTTGTTCATTACACTTTCTAACAAAAATAAAGTTGTCAGAAAACTTTAGTGACTAATTTAGTCGAAGTTCAGTGATTAATAAAATCCTCCAACTTGATAGGACTTTTTATTTACATTTACTGGTTGATATATTTAAGGTAGTGTTCTCCTATGTACCTTCTATTCTTCTTTGATCCTACAGGAACAGTTACTAATTATACATTGCAAGCACGTACTGCTTTGCTTTTTTAAATAGACTTTTAACAACATGGAGCAGAATGGAGTGCAAAGAAATTTTTCTAATGCATAGTTAAATTTGCCTCAACTCCAGCATGTGATATTTGCTTTTTAGAGAATACCTAAAGAGCTATAGCCTCTCTGCCACACAGTATCACATTTTGTTTCCAAATTAAGCTTTATTTGCCTTTGTTTCAAGTAGTAGTATAGGAAGAAAAACATTAGTGACCCAACTATTCTATCAATTTGACAAATAGTATTTACAGTAAATTTTAAAATAGGCTTATATATTTCTGCTGGAACAAAAAGGCCACAAGCTTTCCACTAGAATAAAATTCTGGCATGAAAACATTCAATGAGACTTACTCCCACAAAAATGTCAAAGTTTCCTCAGTCATTTGTAGAATATAGCAGTAAATTGTGTAACCTAGAAACATTCTACATTAGACCAAAAAACCACTCAAGAATCAATTACAGGAACTTGAGTCACAATACCCCCAAGAATCAATTCTCCTGTCATCATTTTATCTATTGACATTATTCTGGGATCTTGTCATTCAGCACAATTATGGTACAGAGGAGGAAAGCATCAATTAAGTGTTGCAAATGCACAGCCAGTTCCAGCCCCTAAGAAGCAGCTTCCAAGTTAGGCCCTTTAAAATTCTTGCAAAAACTGGGCTAAGTATGATTTTAAAAAGAACAATCTCTCAGACCTCAAAAGCAAGGATATTACATTTACACCTTAGAAGGTAAGTCCCTTCACACACAGTGATGCCTGTATGCATGTCAGAGCATGGACATGGCTTTCAGGGTTCATTCTCAATAAACTAGGTACAGAACTCCCAGTAAAGTTAACAGGAGTTAGACAGCAATGCCCCTTCATAGCACTGAATTATTAAATATCTTATGTATTGTGTGTGAAAAATCTCAATTTTGTATTGAGAAAGCAAATACTGAAATAGAAACAACTTTTAGCACAACAGATGTATTTACTTACAGCATGCAAGGTTTGTTTTTATGCATTTGAGCAGCTAATAGCCACTAACAGCCCTTAAGTATTTACAAGTTCAAAGTTACAATCTTCACATAAGTAGCAATTGCTTACAAAAAGTTCAGGACACTCGCTGGGAAATAAGAAATGGAGTAAAAAAATACTGAAAGCAGTAATAAAAAATACTAGCAAAGGAAAACATAATAGCTTTTAAAATCCAGACAATTTAACACTGTTCTGATAAAAAAACAAACAAACAAACAAAACCAACCATTTGTCACATTTAGAGATGCCCTTTTAAAAGAAATGCATCTTCCTGGTGTTTTTTTCTTTTTTTTTNCCCCCGGAGAAAAGCTGTACATAAGCTTAAAAGAATTTCCAAGTAAATAAACCAAATACAACTCCCTTTGGTTTGCCAATTTACCTTAATATAGCTTCTCCACCTCCCCACTTCCCTTCCCTCCCAATTTGCAAGGTAAGTGGTAAGGCCAACTTGATCAGAGACAGTCACAGGTGATCACACAGAAGAAAGACACTTCAACCCCAGTTCATGGTATGGGAAGCAAAAGTTTCATGTTTATAAAAAAAGCTGTTACTGTTTTCAAAATAATAGATTCTAAAACTTACCCAAGATGCAATCTGTATGTTAGTTCTGATTGAGGGCCAGGTCAGAAAAAATCCTGCTCCTATGTTTAAGGCAGTCTAAGACTAATTCGAGTCTCTTCAGCCTCTTGGAAAACAGAATTTTGTGCAAAATTACACTCTACGTAACTGTTAGCTTCAGGTTTTATTTCATACAGTAATCAAATAAGACAAATTTAACTCGCAGCTTTTTGTAATAAATGTGTATTTATATCTGCTTCTATAAAGTAGCAGTATTTATCTCTTTAGGACTATACAACCTGGAACTGAGGAAGGTCACTAGCAGTGACACATGAATATCTTTTTGCACCACTTCATGAAAGGTTTCAAGTGTATTGTCCTTCTGAAAAGACATTTACCTACCTTTTAAAGCTATGTTAAATTTATTTATAAATAATTTGGTACCAGCTGAAGCTTACACTAGAAACATTTTTCATGTTCAACTCTAGGAAGAGCTTAGGGCAAAGAAAGTGCTCCAGTTTTGCCTGCTGTTTTGTTATGCCTGATTTGAAGGAATCTTTAGATTATTTAAAAAAAATACTAAAATACAAATATTTAAGTTGGATTTTTAAATTTTTGCATTTCTGTGAGTCTTTGTTCTGTAACAGCATTCATATTGCATAATATTTTGTGCTAAACTTCCCTCTTGAGCCTAGCCCCTTATAAAACACGGAAATAGAATAGTAAAACATTTTTCATGTAAACTTCAGTAAAGCAGTTGCAGTCTTAGCAACAGGGTTGTACACGTGTTGTATAAACATTCTGATACACATTTCCTGCGTACAAGAATATGTGGTACATGGAACATGACATTTTGAAGTTACCTAATGTAATGTATAAAAATATAAAATATTTATTTATGAGTAACAGTAGAATAAGCTACAGTGCAATTTTCCTTAGCCTGTTGAAAGCCCTACCTGCATATTTTTTCACCCTTTCTAGATTTTCCACAGTAGATTTTATTTTCCATTAATAGTACAATAGAGCAAGCACAGCTAAAAAGACAGCTTTAAGAACACTATTCTGCTGTAAACTTGAAGTTCCTAAAAGTCAAACATGTACCTTAAAAAATTAGTTTTGCTCACTTGTCTCTTCTGTGCTAGAATTTAAACATTTTTCACTATAAACTGTAAAGCTAGGATATTTAAGGAGAATATGCCCTAAATTTCAGAGAAAGTTATCCTATTAGTTTCTCCAGTCCTCAGACTAATTTAATATAATTGGAACTACACCACTTGCTCAGGGCTTTAAGCATAAGGCATTTTGTGTACCTTCCCCTCAGCTATTTATTTAATGACTATCTTAACGTGCAAAGCCAAACCAGTAGAAATCCCTCCCACAAAACCTTGGAAACCAAGTCACCTTTTGCTGCACATTCAGCATTGAACTGCAAAAGAGGAACAGATAGGGAAAAAAAAAAAAATCAAACTCAGAAATATGCACCAAAACAAGCTAACCATTTTCTGCTAGGTAAGGTCTTTTCAGCTATAAAAGTTGTTTAACACATTGTCAGTTCTGAATACATCAGTGAGTACATTCATAGCAGTGCATTCTTAATGCACTGAAGAAACGCATCAGACAAGTTAGCTTTTCCCATCATCAAATGCCAGTGTACCATAACTTTGACTGCTTTGAGGAAAGAGATACAAAGTTAATTTTGTTAATTTACATATTAACAATTTGGAGATACAAGCTCCAACACAAAAAAACCCCTTCCAATTCCAAGTATTGTTTACAAAAAAATGGAAGCTTTGTATTCTGTCTAATCACTACCCAATCAAATTATGTTTTTCCTGAAAAAAAAAAATAAACCAAACCTGAACAGAACAATACAAAACTAAGTAACTCATGTCTGGCCAGACAGTAAGACAGCTCTTGTTGCAATATGGCAGTTCCTGACATGGAAAGAACAGATTAGGCAACACATTAACATCGACAAAATGAAACACAAGAGGCCCATGAAGTTACACTTGAAGGGTCATATTCCACTCATCACTGGAAAAAGGATCATGAAAAGCTGAAAAGTGCATAATATTAGATATGCACAAACCGTTTATGCATTGACTATACTGTCTTGACTGCTAACAATCTGCCTATCAGAATGATTAAAAATTTAGTTTGATCATTATATTGTCTTATAACTATCTAAATTGGGTAAAAGTGATTATCACCTTTAAATACAGTATGTTAATACATAAAAATACATATTTTTTTCTAGAATAAGGATTATATTTTCTAAGCAAATATCTAAAAACAATGGTCCTTCTAAATTAGTTTGGAATAGTAAGTGAGGCCCATTTCTTTGCAGAATGGGGTGGTTTTATTGTTTACATGTTTAGATAATTAATTTTTAATATCTGTCCACTGTATAAACAATCTCCAGAAAAATATATCCTCTTCCAGTAACTTACAATACACATTAAAAATACTTACAAAAGGGATTATTGTCCATTTACAACAACTTGAGCTTAAGGACGCGATTCTTGGGTCATTTCATTTATGCAATTTTCATCAGGCTAAACTGAATATTCCATTAACTTGAACCATGTCAGCAACGTGGACAATCTAGCATTTAAAAATATCTGCCTAATTGTGTAGGATTTTAAATAAAATTAGGCATTTTTACATTACAGTACACATGGCATTTTTTATTTTAGCAACAGAAAGGCACAGTTATTAAACCATAAAATACAGTACCTGAATCATATATACTCCAGGGATCCCTACCAATGCCAATCCATACATTTTACTCTGTAGAGGGGGCTAAAGAAAAAGGCTTCTGTTTGTTTTTTTTTTTTTTTTTTTTTTTTTAGAAAAATTCAGTATCATTACAAATTTGGTCCATCAGAAATGCCTATTAGCTGAAACATCTTGAAACAGGACTTCAGGAAAGAATAGAGGAAAGCAAATTTAGCAGTCTATGATCCAAAAACTTGAATGAATTACTATGAAATGGCAAACAGATCATGAATGGAGCTTTCAACATACCTGTTGAAACGTCAGCGTATACAGGTACAGTATGACAGACATTCCAGATACATTCATTGCATCACACACGCACAGACTTTGTTACAGCAATAAGTCTAGACATAGCATTTACAGAGTTCAGCACTTCTTGTGGACTGATATTTGACTTCTGGCCCCATATCGTACCCAAAGATGTGCAAAGTTCTTTAAACGCTTTGCCTGCTGTGTATTGCTGTTAAAGTGAAGACTCTGCTAAAGCCAAGCTCACTGGTCTTCCCTTAGCAAACTAGTGCACCTCTTCAAAAAGCAACTAGCTCTGTTCTCCCTGTTTAAGGTGATAAAACTGCATCAAGAAAGACCAATAAACTGGAAGAGGCAAGGAACAATAAACATGAGGGAGAACCCAACCATTCCATAAGTAATATAGCGATAGGGAAGCTCAACTTCCATGCGTTGTCTTGCTTTCCGTACATCCTCATGTGGTATGCGAAATATTTTACATGCCAGTGGAATAGTGGCTTTTTTCATCACTACTTTTGTTAACAACAGAACTATTACTCCAATCAACAACCTCAATATGGCTTTTCCAAACACAGTCACAGTGAGAGAGGAAAGAGATAAAGGTAATGTATCATGAGGAGGATCTAGCTTTAGACCCATTATGTAGTTAATGTGGGAGCCACAGGCTACTCCAGCACCACAGCCCAGTATCTGAGCTGTGTCTCCACGTGATGTGCTCCAGGTGTCTAGAGTAAAAGAGAAGATGCCCAGGGCTAAATGGAGACTGATGATAATTAAGGGTGCATATTTGTAAGTTAAGTTGAAGTTATCAATCAGGTCCACAACTGGATGGAAGACAACCAAGATGAGAATAGCATACAGAAATCCAGCAATAACATCCTGTTGAAGAGAGATAAAGATACGGTTTCAGTGTAATAACTATTTTTAAAAAAATAATTTAAGTTACATTATCATGCAGACAAGCCTAGTTGCTCTGTTGCTAAAAGCAACTTGTGGATTCCCATCTTTTCTCATTTACTGTACAAGATTAAATCTTTTTTAACTTAAAGATCAGGTAAGGAATTGCATTTGATCACCTATTAATAGGACATCTGCATCACGATCAGATGATGATTGATCACGATCACAAATAAAGCTATGATCAAATGATCCATGTTCAAAGTTGTATATCTACCTATCTGCTGGCTACAACGGGCCTTGTCCAGGACTAGGGCACTCCAGCCTACAGTCCAGCTAAATAAATTCTGCCACCTGAGTTGCTGGAACAGCTCAGCACTGGGTCTAAGTGGCTAGGTGCCAACATACAGGCACACTGGCAGCAATGGCTGCTAAGGCAATCTAGGCATTAGAGCAGCTTAGACTTTCCACTCCAGCTTCAGAATTAACAATACTGCAAGAACTATTAAAGGAGAGGAAGATGGAACTTCTGCGGCTTCACACTTGATTTTCAGTTTTATTACTGTTTTAAAAGTGTCTTTTCTTAATTAAAAGGCTACTCTATTTTTTAGTTTAGCATTAAACTTCAGTTACTTGTGATTAATCACTCGGTTGCACAGAATTATCTGCAACTTTTGTCACCTTTAGTTGTTAAGGAATTTGTTGAAAGCTTTTTAGAAATCTGAGCACTAGAAACCAGATCACCTTCATTCACATGCTTGTCAATTTTTCCATCTAAGCCAGGAGGTGGGACTTTCATCAGCAATATTTGCACTGCTCTGTCTTCGTTGAATCATTTTCATTCACTTCCACTAATTGAATGCTTCATAAAAGCTCTAACACAATTGACTGATATGAAAGTCAGACTTGCTTATTTCAGAAGCAACCACAACTTTCTGCCGTATTTGCCACCCTATCCTCCCCTCCAAACTTAGGCACAATGGTTGATTTATATTACAGGTAACACATGGTTAAGTGTATTCACTCAAACACTATAGAGGATTCAGATATGAAACTGCTGAATAACCTAGTCTACATGATGCATTGCTATTTGTTGCATGACTTTGTTCTAAGACATTACCTTTCAGCTGACATTGTCAGCCGAAACACCAGTTCATCCCATCATCCTCCACAGAAGTGGTTTGACTCAGGAAGCCTCCTAATCGCTAATGCAAATATATAATTCAGTTTTTCTGAGCTGCCTTATTTTCACATGCTCCTTTTACACTGTGTTCATCTACCAACTTTACTACTCACTACCAGGCTTACTGGTTTTTGTCTGTTAGCTATTCTCCTTCTAGCAAGTGATCCTCAAAAACCTCTTTAGCCATCCTTATTAGTGGTCTTACATTCCAATTACTGTTTTCTAGTGTTCTTGTTTTCCCATTTTTATATTGCATGCATTTGTGTTTGTTTGATTTTTTTTAATCCTTCTTAATAAATAAGCCTGTTTTTCAAAGATGACAACTTTTGTTATTTGGTTCGTTAGAATCTTGAGTAAGTGAAACCTCAGCATTTAGCATGGCACTCTGAAATGCACATGCTTTGAGTACCTGACATGGAACCCAAGTGGATATTAGCAGCCACTCTCTCATCTATTGCTTAAAGGAAAACAGTCTATGCTTTAGCACAGTCATCAATTTCTGCACTAAAACTACTATTAAACATCAGCTAAGTTTCAACTGTGGATTGAGTTTATGAAAGAAAAGTATAAATAGAAGTTTAACATCCACTTTTAGCTCTTCTATCAATTTCTCTGCTGAAGAAACGTACGTTTTTCTCTTCCTATATGGTAGGACATTCTAAAAAAAAAATCTATATACAATTACTGCACTGTAAAAATCTAAGTGTGATGGAAGTTTATGAAATCAGAACAACATTAAAATGAAAGTTTAGTAGGATTATTTTCTTACCAAAATTGAATGCATTCCCATATAAATTCGACTACAGCAAACCAAAGAACACCAGCAGAATGCAAGGATCAGTCCAAACATAAGGGGATACTGGTAGGGAAAAAAAAATGGAGAGATTATATTAGAATTTGAAAAAAAAAAATCAGTCTAAGAATTCTATAATTAATTCCAATTCATGCAACTTTTGTTGCCCTAGCCTAGCCGAGTTTATTAGACCACCTCAAGTAAGTACGCTTTTCATAAAGTCAAACCACTATTAAGTCAAACTTTTTCAACCTTCTCCTTGTCCTCTTCCTCTGGATTCAGGATATGAATTTCAGGGCATTGGTCCTATCTTTTCAGACAAAGCAGTGAGAAGTTGATAGATCTTTGTAGCAGTTAGTCTTGCCATGTTATATCATCCTAAATTTGCAATACTGACAGAGGCAAGTCTTGTGTTATAAACAGTTTTACACTGGGTGAACTGGCTACATAATACACTAATATTGTTAACAGGCAGAATCTAGTAGCTTCACCTTTCTCCTCCAAAGGAAGAACTCATGATAATTTACAAATAAATTCAATTCCTTACACACTGTTTTAGAGTTTCTGCAGTCCTTGACTCGATCTCAGAGCATCGGTATGAAACTCCTACAATAGTAATCTTTTTTGTTCCCTACAAACCCATACAAATTTCCTCTTACAATCCACATTTATTAAAAAAAATAATAAATCAAAATTCTTTCCAATTATTTCCATCTTCTGATAGATGATTTTTTTTATTAATAGCGACTGTTTACCAGGAACAAACTACTTTGTTTTAAAAAGCATGTATCAGCATGTGTAGAAACTTAGTGTTTTAACTTTCTTAGGTTTTGAGTAAAAGTATGTTAACTCACATCTTACAGACCAGTAAGAAATACTTTCCCACTATCATATTGCAAAATTTTGTACAAGACAGGATACAGCTTCCTTTTTTTCAGTTTTGAAAATAATTATTAGTTCTATAAAAGAAGCAGTCACAAGAAAAAATGGCATCTTTCCAAAATTGCTTCACTTCCTACATAAAAGTAATGATAAATTTTTTCAATATAAACAGGCAGTCTAGATGTACTTGAATCTCAGAATAAAAACAAAGAATTACAGGCAGTTTTCTTGCCCTTTCATGGGTAAACTGAAGGGTAGAATATCCAACAAATTACAGAAAGTATCTTTACTTTTACGGGAGAAAGTTGTACGTCCTCTATGAAGGCCAATTAACAGATTGACAAGCTTCCAAATCAGTCTTTTAATTATAGGTTTATGAAAATCCTATCAATCTTCTGCATTATCCCAACATTCTTTAAATTCTCAGCTCCACGACCACGTAGCATGACAAACCTAAAAAAATTTTCTCAAACTAACAGAAAAATCAGGAAGCTTACGTTTCATGTAAGAAACAGATTTCACATTAAAAATCAATTCTAAACGCCCAGCTCACAGTTGTGTTACATGTAGTTTAAACTCCAATTCCTGTAGCAACATTTGTCTTTGTTTCTACTACCTACATCTACAAATTGTACCTAAACAAAATTATGTACTTAATGATTCATTTCTAACTGAAATAATGAAGGAACAAATTCAGTTTCTTGCCTTCCAGAATTATGCTAATAATGGGGAATACACCAGTAACTATGTTATACTCAAGACATGACTGCGGAGTTATCAGATGCTGACATTGTTATAGCAGCCACAAAAGTAATATTTGTACCCCGTGCTGCAGCACCAGGGTACATCACAAGTGTAGCCCCGTCACTCACCCCCATTATGCCTTTACCATCATTTCCACTGATCTCAGGGTAGAAGTAACGCTGCCTGCTCCAGGAAGGCAGTCAAGCCACGCAATTTCCCTGCCTGGCACTCCTCCACTCTTCCCCCAGAGGACTACAAAAGCAGAAATGCTGTATATACATGGGTAGGTATACCTGATAACCTCTGATGTAGGGAGGAGCTTCTAGCACCTCTTTACACACTCCAGAAGACGAAAGCCTGGGAAGTCAAACTTCTTGTTTGCCAGAGACTAGCAAGGGAAGATTTACTGCCTCCAGAAGCAATGCAAACCTTTTGACCAGAAAATATAATAGCATCACAATTACTTGGTGGTGGAATGAGCTTACATGTGTTCACACGTGTGTCAAAAAAAAGTTTCAAATGGTTTTACCCATCGCTCGATACCATACATCCATTCTTGTTTACTGGCACACATATTTTATGCTTTCAGGCCCCATCAGGGGTAAGACTTTTTTTAATAAACAAAGACTTTTTCTGCATTTCTGAAATACCCAACAGAAACAGAAGCTGGAGCTTTAGCAGGATGACCAATGAAGTGCTAGGCTCAGCAGGCTATAGCAGCTAACAATACTGTGGGTAAGAAGTTGGGATTATGGGGAGATGTTAAGGCTGCTAACAGCAAGACCCTAAGAACAAGGCGCACAAAGCAAAAGGTGTATGTGAGAAGTCTTGTTTTAAGAGTCCTGGGCAGATTGTTTTAAACACCAGGGAGAGTAGAATAAGTTCTGGAAGTGAAAAGAAATGCTTGCCCTCAGTTAGGAACTCTCAAGGGAGGGGTGTTTGAAGAAGGAAACTCAAACTCCAACTTTGAAGGAAATTTTGGAAAGAATCTTTGGCTCTGTCGTACCTCACTCTAATTCTGTTTTTAATAGTATTGATAATAAATACCCATTGAAACATCTGAAAACACTGGTTAGTTTAGTTTGTAGCAAAGTGTCTGTCTCTGAGAGCTCAAACGCTTCCCTATTGTGTCCCCAATAAAAAGCCAATCATACATTTAACCTCCATTCATATATTCTTAAAGTAATTAAGAATTTTTAACTTAAACTCAACCAAATTATTCTTACTGAAATAGCCTTAGCATAACCTGTCCAAAAAGGTGTTTGAAGTATTAGGCAAATGCCGATTTATGGTATTTTTAATGGAAGATAATCCACACAAGTCCTAAACCCAGTTGCTTTCCACCCAAGAGAGCTTAGTCACTACAGTATACCTAGCTGTACTTTATTCAGTCCACTATAAAAAAGCAGAAGATTGAAACAATTAGAATAATTTCCTCTAGAATAATATTCCACAATACAACAGCTAAGTCAATTTTTGTGATTGCTTTGTGTGGGAACTATTCTCCTCTATGCTCCCACTATTAACCAGCACACTTGGACAACTGTCAGTTTATGTTTGAAGCTTACTTATCTGTCATTAAATAACTATCAGTTTAGATAAAGACATATTTATACATAAAGTACAGGAATAAAATTTGATCTAAAGAAAGTTTTAACCTTCATCTGTCCTGGTTTCTTCCAATGTTATATCCATATCTCCCTGCATTGCCCACATAACCAATCTGATTTTCTTCCCACAGCCCCAGAACCCACCTGCAGAGAAAACAGAATGGTTTGGGTTGGAAGGGACCTTAAAGATCATCTAGTTCCAACCCCCTTGCCATGGGCAGGTACACCTTCCACTAGAGATCAGGTTACTCAAAGCCCCATCCAGCCTGGCCTTGAACACTTCCAGGGATGGGCCATTCACAACTTCTCTGGGCAACCTGTTCCAGTGCCTCATGAGCCTCACTGTGAAAAATTTCTTCCTTATCTAAAGCTACCCTCTTTCAATTTAAAGCCATTACACCTTGTCCTATCACTACATGTCCTTGTAAAAAGTTCCTCTCCATGTTTCCTGTAGGCCCCCTTTAAGAACTGGAAGGTTGCTATAAGGTCTCCCCAGAGTTTTCTCTTCTCCAGGCTGAACAACACCATCTCTCTCAGCCTGTCTTCATAGGAGAGGTGCTTCAGCCCTCTGATCACCTTTGTGGCCCCTCCTCTGAACTTGCTCCAGCAGGTCCAGGTCCTTCTTATGTTGGGGGCTCCAGAGCTACATGCAGTATTCCAGGTGGGGTCTCACAAGACCAGAGTAGAGGGGCAGAATCACCTCCCTTGACCCACTGGCCACGCTTTTGATGCAGCCCAGGGTACGGTTGGCTTTCTGGGCTGTGAGCACACATTGCCAGCTCATGTTGAGCTTCTCATCCACCAACACCCTCAAGTACCTCGCCTCACAGCTGCTCTCAATCCATTCTCCACCCAGCCTGTATTTGTGTGTGGGATTGCCCCAACCCACTTGCAGGACCTTGCACTTGTTGAATTTCATGAGGTTGCACAGGCCCACCTCTCAAGTCTGTCCAGGTGCCTCTGGATGGCATCCCTTCCCTCCTGCGTGTGGACCGCAACATGCAGCTTGGTATTGTCACCAAACTTGCTTAGGGTGCACTCAATCCCAACATCCGTGTCACCAACAAGGATGTTAAACAGCTCCAGTCCCAATACCAAACCCTGAGGTATGCCACTCAAAGCTGTATGTACCCTTTGGGGCTCCATAGTTCACTGGCCTCCTTAGACACTAGCAGAAATCAATCAGAGGAAACCTCCCCTACTTCAACACAAATAACGCAGGTATTCTCTGCCTCTTCCTTGGCCTGTTTTGACTCATACTTTTTAAAAGCAGCCACTGGGTTCAAGAATTCCTAGAACACCAAACTAGTAGCACCTGCTTAAAATCTGACTTGAGATAAGGCAACCGCGTATTTTGTCCTCACATGTAGGGATAAGTGTACAGGGTGACTAAAGGAGAATATTAACACTCCCACATACCTTGCAGCACAGTAAGAAGACTGCTTAGCAGCATGCCAAGTCATAACATGTACAGGGGACATCACCTTGATTCTTATTAAAAAAGCCGATGCCATAAATTTACTTCCAAATTATTGTCTGAAAATAATGCAATACTGAGGTACTAGCAAGCATTCTCTAAATGTTGTTTCATCTAGAAAATGACTCCTGTATGTATTTTGCATATATACATTGGTTACACCATGGTTCTAAGCATCCGTAACCTTCTACTGCCTAGGCATACAAAATCCTCCCAAATACCAAAACATCTTCTATTAGTAAAGTGCCGTAAGACTATTAACATTTTTTATCAGCCCTGCTTTACAATAGTGGATTTCACAAAGCTTCTCTCCCAATCACAAATGAATCTTTAAAGAAAAAAAAAAAAAAAACAACCACAAACAAACAGCTTTTACTATGTTTTCTACTTAAAATAGGTGTATTTTATGAAAAAAATTAATGTGAAAACTTTAATATAAACTAATCTCAAACATCCTTGGAAGAAAGCCACACACACCTTTTTTTTTTTTTTAGGCTTTCTTGTGTCTCTTATTTTGGAAAATACTGCATTCACAAATTTGAAAATTAACAGTTATTAATTACCTTTGAGTTATAAATTTTTAGATCTTTTCTATACAGTTGCATATAGACACACTGACAGTCTCTACTTAAATGGAAGATATTAAGGCAAGACTGCTGAATTCCAGCGATTTTAGTCCCACAGTTCCTTGCGTGCCAAATCAGACCTACAGAGGCACAAAGAACAAAAGATCACAAATTCACTTCTACCCTCTTCCGCAATTCATTGCTATTCTTACTCATTTAGTCATAAGAAGGCAGACTGGCATCATATCTCCTTTCAGATGAGGGTCAGAAAGGTTGTTAGAGATCACAGCTGGCAGAGGTAGACATAAAAAACAGGTTTCATTCCCTCAGCTTGTTCTTTCTGATACGAGAATTGACATATGTTCATTCTTGACCATACTCAGAGTCACTTAGAGTCACATATTCAGGAACAGCCCATTTTTGACACAAACATCTCAAACCTGCCTCTGTGCCCTCAATTAAGACCATCCTACGTATAGCCTCAAAAACTCATTATGCTACCATACCACCTCAACAATTTTGAGTATGGGGAGTACTTATTGAACTGCATACTGCTTTCTTTTTTCTAAATTAAAACAAACAACTTGTGATTTGAAAATCTTAACCTTATCCAAAAATAAAGACACTCACATAGTACTCAGTCTGAACTTCAAAAACCACATGTTGAATCAAAACCCAACATTAACCTGGCATTTTTCTCCTTGAGAAAAGTACCCCGCATTCCATATTAGATCAAATCACTGATATCCAGCTTGCACAAATATTTTTCCAAAGGCCAGAATAAAACTTTGATAATATGCATAAGCATATAATACAAATACAATATTAGAAGATAAAGTGGAGGCAGATGGAACTGACAAAAAGGCAGAGATCAGAGATAGAGACAAATGTAACATATAGATTAAAAAGATACCTTTGTTGACATTTTGGCTTTTAAATGTTTGAATGGGTGTGTTTCTTTGAAGGCATCATACCCAATAAGAAAAGTGTCCCAGTCTTAATGTATATGACTAGGGGACAGAGCACCAAGCATGTTATTTAAAAAAAAAAAAGGATAAAAAAGGTTAATTTGTTCCCTAAATTCACATATTAAGTTAAAGAAAAAGCTAGCAATAAAGCAGATTGAGTAGACTACTCATCTTCTCTCAGGCCTCAATTTTGTTCCCATATCCAGAATCTTGTTTTAATCAATAAAACTGAATTAAATTGGTCATACTTGGAAAACAGCAGTGAAACTACTCCCAGTAAGTCTTTGAGAATTTTATCCCCTATGTTTTTCATGGGAAATTCCCATTTTGTTCAATTACATCCTCCAAAAAGGGCTTGCAATCTTCTGACTGGATCACATAGAAAGCGTTTCCCTCAAGTGCCTATCCTCCTCCCCCCCCTTAATCTGACTTTTTGCCAAGAGTCTTAATAACATAACCATTGTTTAAAAATGCTCATAAGGAAACAATCTGTCCTAAAAGCTTTGACCTAGGTCAGAAAATTCCTCCTTTCATAATGGAACATTCTTAAAACACGCTCTAGATACTCATTTCTTTACTTTTTAAAAGCACATTCTACACTGGAGAGGTTTCCAGCATTCACAAAGGGTTCCAAATGAATTTTCTAATATTTTCAGTGTTCTACAGTATTACTCAATGATCTTTTTTTAATCATATGATAACTCAGAAGTCCAGCTTGAGTTTGAGACAATTCTTTTGGGCCAGAGTTCACTGAAAGAATCCAAGCAGCACTTGCAGCATCATGCTTTTAATAAGATGTTTGGGCTGTGTATTGGCAACAGTCATATGAAAAGCTATAGTCAATCTTCACAGGAATGACTGAGACACTGGTTGGCCAGATGAGTACAAAAAGCACAGCATATAAATGATTTTGTGGAGGGAGATGGAGAAAAGGATGATTAAAAAGGAAAGACCACTTACGAGTCAATTTAGGAAAAAAACAGACAGAAAAACTCTCTTTTCAAAAGAAGTCAAGCGGTAAGTAACACTGGTTAAGCTACATTTATCAATTATTTCCTTCTTTCTTCCACTGACCAACCTTAACATCAAAAAGCATGAAAATTTGAGTGCACTACATGTTATTACAAGAATCTCTTCTTTAAATTCCAAGACAAAGATTTCAATGCCAGCCCCGCAGGGAGTTAAAAGGTTTAATTTTCTGCTACACATCATGTGAAAAGAAATTAAAGAGTTACAATAGGAATTAGAACCTGTTACTTCTTTTCCTTGCAGTCATTAAAAAAAAAAAGGACACAAAATCCCTCCCTGAACATACCCAGCAACAATCACCTACAGCTCGCTCTGCTTACGTCCTCAACACCTAAAAAAAAGCTTTTCTGCAAACTGAGTTTTTCTCAGGTTTAATTGACACACCCTATCTGAAAGTCTGAGAAGTGTTTTACATGTGCTAAGAAAAAAAAAATTGCTTAAGAAGTATTCCCTTCGAATCCTTTCTTCATCAAAAACTCTGTACCTAACCTTATGGCATTTGTTTTTACATATTCCCCCCAAGAATACATTAATAAGATATGCTTACACCAAACTGAAAAATATATTTAATGTCAATCAATACAGTTTAAGAGGACAGGCTGCTGTACACCTCTAGCAGAGGTCCCCCAGTGGGATTTCCAAGAACTGACTGTGCTCTTTTCAAAGAGCATCTGAATCAAATAGGCCACACAATTTTTTCCAGCTTCCTTTACAAATAAACTACAGGCATTAATGTGGCCCACAAAAGAAGGCTTTACGGCTCAAATACACAAGACAAGGCCACTGCTGACCCTCCAAATTCCCATTGCTCTTTCTCAAGAGCTCTTCATTGTGTGGGCAATTCTGGGTTTTCAGATCACCCCTTCAGCTATGCTTCTCATGTCAGAAGAGTTTTTGTTTAATTGTTTATTTTAAGAAACAAATGTAAGAAAACCAATTAGACAAGCATGCATCTCTTTGCCTAAGTTTCTTCAAAACATTTTAGTATTTCAGCCAAAATCCATTTGGGCTTCTCCGAGAGATGAGGCACCTTTTTCTGAAAGGAGTCTGTACTTGCTCTTATACACAGACTTTGTATATAAGAGATGGCCTCCTATGCGTAGCTTCCAGTTTTATCATTACATCAATCCTACTGATAAAGCAGGCCATTCAACAAGAAACAGACACTTAAATCTAGGATTTGCCCACTTTCTGTAAAATTCTTACTATAGCAGTGTTGTGATTAGACTATTCATCCAACCTCAATAATCAATTATTCCCCATTCCCAGCAGGGATCTGAGAGAAGTTAGCCTTTTGAAATGAAAGAGCAGGCAGACAATTCTAGAGGTAATATTTAGTAGTGGTCAATCAGAATCACAGAACAATGCAGTTCTCTGAAATCCTAATACGGATCAGTGGTGCCCAGTGACAGTACAAGAGGTAACAGGCACAAACTTGAACACAGGAAATTCCATCTGAACATGAGGAGGAACTTCTTTACTTTGAGGGTGGCAGAGCACTGGCACAGGCTGCCCAGAGAGGTGGTGGAGTCTCCGATTCTGGAGACATTCAAAACCCGCCGGGATGCCATCCTGTGCAACCTGCTCTAGGTGACCCTGCTCTGGCAGGGGGGTTGGGCTAGATGACCTCCAGAGGTCCCTTCCAACCCCTGTGATTCTGTGATCCTGTCAAACCCATCTCATTTGATTAGACTGATCAGCTTTGCTTGATACAAGTAATAGTGCGGATGAAAGATTTCTGGAAGGGTGCGTTCGACCTGGTAACACATTCTTACACAATTGGTACTATGAGGAGTCAGGAGAGCACTAAGTAAATGAAAACTGAAAAATACTTTTAGGTGTGTTAAAGAAACCATTACAGAATAGATGCACTCTACTGTGGGTTTAGCAGCAGTGCTTATTAAGGTCGCCATTACCATCAGCTGGGTGGAAAGAGTCACTGATGGCAGGATTTGCATATAAAACATTGGCAGACAAGTACATAGGGAGGACAATGCTGTCATAGTAGTTAGTGACAACATTCAAACAACATTGGTGAACATAGTTATAGAGGCCAGCTGCTCATCAATCAAGGCTCTGGTCTCCTGCTGAATATCAGCTTAACAAAGTTTGTTCAATGGCCTACAGTGAGAATCAGAAGTTCCTGACTCAGCTCATTAATGCAAAGCTCAGGAAGGAGTGCAAACATATCACTTCCTAACGCAGACAACTACTGCTAGAGCCAGGCTGCCTGGAGGAACTCTGGGGGAAAAAAGCCTATTTTCTGTCTCCCTGACTGATTCCCCACCCCCAAAATAAAACACCAGGCTTTTGGAGATTTTGTAGATAATTAGCAGTTCACACTATCTCTTCCTCCCTGTTCAGGACACGATATAAGCCAGCCTGGCTTAAATGGTCAGTATTTCAAAGAAAGCAGTTTTTTCCCCAACGTGATAAAGGTATGCTTCTTCCTACATCATATTAAGATCTATAATCTCACTGTCTTTTAAGTGTTTGTCCTCCTCTTTCAGGGTATCAGAGCTTCAAAGACAGAAAGAAAAATATCAACATCTGTAACACTCCTAAATTCTCATGAGTCTTTGGCATGAGTTTCATATTTCAAGGTTACTGAAGTGTCTTTGAAACAAGTGATTTTCCCTGCCAAGATGTAACAATATTAAATAAATAAGTATATAAAGATTATGCAAGTGGAATCAAAAGTTTCAGGCTAGCTCTCATAATACAAGGAGAAATGGAAAAATTATATTCCACAATGGACAGAACAGTTAGCTATTATGAAAATTATCTCAACATATAATTTGTTCCTATCTGAAAGTCGGTTGCATTGAATATTTCCTATGTCCAAAGTCTCTAATTGTGAAAATTGGTCACAACCATCTTTAAAATACATCATATCTGAAAATATTTTACTTGAACAATTGCATTTATAAGCAAATATTTTTGGTTTACTGTGTATAGTTAAAAATCCTTTTGAATACTACGTGATAGGAAAATAATTGTAATAGGATTACTGATAGGCATTGAAAACTAGGAAAGCACAAACTTAACAGGTTAAACAAAAACCTACTGGAATAAAAAAATTTGGTTTTAAATGGACAATTTGGGTCATACCTAGAAAAATAAGCACAGATTTGCTCTGTTCTCTATGGTGATGAAGGGAAAGACTCAGAGATTGTTTTCAGTTGATAGAAAAGAAGTATTACACAATAGTAGGAAGTCATAGCCCACTGAAAGCAAACTCCAAATAAGCTATACAGGAAAGTGATTCCCTTCTCACTGGAGTAATGTCTTTTGGAGCAAGACTGGCTTTCTTTGGTTTAGTATAAACTTCAAAGCCACACACTCAATTAAAGTTACCTGTATTCCAGAATAAGAGTCCCTATAGAGAGTTACAGCTGTATCTGCTTAAATTCATACTCAGTCTTGCTCCACTATGATTTTTCTGGACAAACAGTCCTAAAATGTGGACTCATCATTATCAGGATCTATGTAATCCTTGCTTATACTGAATATATAGAAAAACTGTACCCCCACATCTGCCAATAGGTTTAACTCCAACCACCTGTATCTACTGATAAATATGTATAATTTAATAAAAATCAGAGTTATTACAAGCTCCTTTATCTTTAATAGCATTCCAAGAAGTTCTGAGGTCAGTCTTGTTTAACCCCATCCATTTCCAGAAAAGCATGACAAAGAGTTGTCGTATAGATTCTGCTCCCTTTCAACACAAGTAAAGTATGGAGAACAGCAGAAGCACTGGATGAAAGCTTAACTCTCTTTACAGGTGAATCAAAAGATACTCAACATGCCATAGGTTAACTTTTGATTAATATTTGGAAATAATTTAAAAATCAGAAGGGGCATTTTTAAAAAATTAACATTTTGAAATGGTAGAAGTTGGTTTCAGAGAGGTCTGTTATTCATACACATTTCACAGGAAGAAGGAATTAAAATGAAGCCTCAAACACTTTGCTTCCTCATTTCTTAAGTGTGGTTCTAAATGAATAATAACAAGGCTCAATGTTTATGATTTCTTAATATGCATACATTATAAATATGTTTAGTCAATTATCACAGTATTTCACAGATTGCAGTTGCAGGGTTGGCAAACCAAAGATCGAGCTCAGTTCACTGGCAAAAATACATTTCACACATTGTCAGTTTGCTGATTCTATAAAAGCAATCAAGCTGGGTTCTCCTTTGTACAGGTGACAGAGTCTGTGCAAAGCAATTCGACTGATACTACTAAATGGTGTTTCCCACATGCAAAGAAGTAGAAATCCAGTTAATTCTTCCAACTGACATCAGCCCTACACATCTAACAAGTACTAATCAAATATTCAGATTGTAGTCAGTCATTTAAAAAAAGGCAAACCACACTAAGATTAAGCATCTCAGTGACAGATCTCCAAATAATTATTTCAAACACCCAGAAAACATGGCATTATCTGATGTCTGCACAACTCTAGCAGAGCGATACTTCACATTTTCCTAGCAAAGAATATGAATCCCTAATAGCTTTCTTTTGGGCATGCTGTATCACCTTGCGGAAGTAGATACATCAACTTTGGTTGAAGAGAGGCCAAATACAATCTCTAACCTTCAACTATCTCCTTCCTTTCAGGCACACATTCTATATGCTGAGACAGAGCCACAAAGTGTCACACTGTGACAGCAGACAATGGCAATTGTTAACAGTAACTGGGAAGACAAGACTTCAGCCCTTGCATAAAGCTTAAAAAGAGAGTTCTCTCTACCAAGATGTACATCTGACTTAAAATAAGCAGGTATTACAATAAGAATTTGTAAACATTAACAACTTAAGAGTGGACTTGTTACATAAGTTCTTAAACATTACACACAGAGCCCTCAAAACTCTACACTGACCATTTGTTGCCTGGGAAAGCCTTCTCTCTCATTTACTACTGAAATTGGTGCAGTGATTTAGAGAGCTGAATGCGTGTTGTGTTTTCTTTGGAGTTCTTAGTGTCACCCATACCCCTAACAGCAAGCGCTGAAGCACATGCCACAGCTTGCATAAACCAGATGATCAACAGCATTATTTCAACTTAATCTATTGACCCAAAGTGCAATAGGCAGATCTTAAGATTTTGCTGAATGAAGGTGCTGAAAAGATCAGATTATCAGTTCCTGCTAATTATTAGCACATTAATAGTTGTAAAACCATCTGAATGTACGCCTCGAAACAGAAATAATAATTGCCAGTTTACGGGTAATGAAACTAAAAGACAGCGTTAAAGAAAAGGCTAAAGCTATAAATTGACTCAAGCTACAAAGTGACTCAAAGCAGAGAAAGATCAGCAAAAAGCCTTTTAGGTCCTGGTTCTCTACCGAATTCTCAGTCAGTAAAACCAAACGCCTGTAAAAATATCAGATGCCTATCCAAACTTTGTGCAAAGCACTCGCCCTACAAGGGGTAAGTTGAAAAAAACTCACAAGAACAAAATACAGATTGTTAAAGCAGACTTTTAATGTGTACTGAACTAATCATTCACTAAGCACAACTTTCATTCAGAAGGCAACATTATTAGAACAGCTCTTTTTACCTGAGCAATCCCTTGGATCATAGAAAAATTTAAGAAAAAGCGGGGAGGCCAAGGAAAAAAGGCACGAATTTCACATTTTACCCAAACTCTGTCCCTCTCTCCCTGCAAAAGAAATCAAGTCTGTCACAGCCTTACACCTGTGGGCTGGAAAACACACAGAGAAGGACAAAGAGGTAAGCATTACCTGCCAGCGGCCGTAGCTGAGCAGCAGGAGGGCCAGGGGGATGGCGGTGCCCGACATGGCATGGGTGGAGGGCATACTGTACTCGGAGTTGTAGAAGACTTCCAGCTTCACCACGGGCGGGGAGGCAGGCCGCGGCCAG
>VYXH01005332.1:254202-289636 GCA_013397275.1 Burhinus bistriatus
CGGCTCTCTCCCGATCCCGCCCCCACTGGCAGGGGGAGCCAATCAGCGCTTGGCCTTGCGCGAGGCAGCGGGCGGCGTGCCTCGGCCTCGAGCGTGAGGCGCGGAGGCGGGCGCGGGCGGCGGGCGGCGGGGGTGGCGGCGGCCCTTGGCCTCCCCAGGGGCACGGGGGGCGCGTCGGTTCCTTCTCGCCGGCTGCAGCCCGGTCACCAGCACGACCAGCTCCCGACGAGCTAGTTGCCTTTCCTTCTGACTTAGGGTGAGCTGCTGCCGCCCTCGCCTCAACCACCATGTCTGGCATCAGCACCCCCGAGGCCTGCGCCTGGCTGCCCCTGCCTTCCTCGGCCTTATGCTCTGCCTCATGCTCCTCTGCCCGCATCGACCCCAGAAGCCTAAATGTGGGGGTGTAAACATGAGAGGGAAAGCTGATTTCAAGCAGAGACTGTGGGTGGTCTTAGCCCCAGCAGTCGGGCCGGTTAAGCGATGGAGGCGGTGCGTTACCCGCAGGGACGTGAAGCAGACAACCGCTCAGGGAGGTTTGTGCTGGGTGTGAGGGAAGGGGTCATGCCTTACCGCATCTCTCCCTAGTCGGGAGGAGGTTCCACACCTCCTCCTTGATGTGTCTGCAAGGCTTAAAGTTCAGCAGGACTAGAAAATTTGCAATCGGGTACCTTGAAAGTCCACAGTTTCTGCGGTTTCCATCCTGAAAATACCGTGAGAAATGCAAGCTTTGGTCACCGGTGCTGTTGGATGCTTCTGCCTATGCAACTGATACCCATCTATGGCTTGCTAATACACCAGTGTATTTGTATCTTGCCTGAAAATTAGGAGGTTAAGCAAGTGATAAATGTGCTGCTTTCTGCCGTTTTTGAAAAGGGTGAGCAATATGACCAGAATGACTAGTTAGCTTAATAGCTATCCTAACCAAAATAGAAAATCTGATATGGAATTCAAATAATAAAAAGTTGACATGAAAGAATATTATACAAGTCTACATAATGTTTTAGTAAAAAGAGCTATTAATACTGTTTTGGGGAGGTACTTGACTCAGTGCTGCATGATGTTCTCATTAACATTGGGTGCATGCAGTGCCAATAAACCATGCAAACGGAATTTGCTGCCAGATCTCAAGAAGAGGAGAACTTAGTTGAAAGAGATGGTGTCTAAAGAGGTTCTGGTTCTAGGTTCTATGTTTTACGACATTTTTAGCAGTGATCTGGAAGCAGATCTAAAACTGCTGCTGCAAAAATTCAGCTCCAGGATTAATGGAGTCGTAAATAACGATGAGGATGGGGCACTGATCGGAACGCTTGATAGAAGCAGCCCATTTGAACTTAGTGAATTTTAATCCAGCCAGCTATAAAGTTGTCTATCTTAAGAACCAAGCGTGGAGGGTGTAACTGGACAACAGAAGGCTATAGCCTGGGAAGGTAATGACTTTGAGAAGGATTTAAGGGCCAGAGTAAGTAAGCAATCAGATAAGGGTTCTGCTGTATGCTGCTATAGCAGGAAAGGATTAATCGATGTATAAACAAAGGAATAAAAAAGTGTTTATTTTGCCTCTAATGTTTGGCCTCAACAATGCCATCCACAGCATAGCACATACAGTTCTGGTTTTCAGATTTTTAAGCACATTGGAAAATAAGAGAGAGCAAAAGTGAAGCAAAATGTTCTGATGGCTGGAGAAAATGCATTACACTGGGAGGTTTTAAGAGCTCAAGCTGTTAAAAGTTATTTAAAAGAGGACTGGGAGGTGACTTGATTGTAGTGTAGAGGAACATTCCTGGGGGAAAAGGGCTCTTTAATCTATTGAAGAAAGGCATAATAAGAAGTAATGGCCAGAGGCAAAAGCCAGGCAAATTCAAATAGGAAATAAGATGCACATTTTTACATGGTTAACCACCAGAACACACTCCCAAGAGAAGCTGAGGATTTTCCATCATTTTATGTCTTCTGTTGAAGATTAGATGTATTTCTGAAAATTTTTTTTTAGCTGAGCAGAAGTTATGCTTTATTTTATTGGACGATTACAGGTTGAAATCTGATGGTCTGCGATATGCATAGTGTCAGGTTAATCTGGTGGGATCATCATGGTTTAAATTTTAAATGCCAGAAGCAGACATTTCGTTAATAACCACGAGCATTAGAATCAATTTTTTTTGGCCTTGAAATAATTATGCTCCACAAAAAAGCTGATCTGAATTAAGCTCTTGGCTGCGGAATATATTTACTAAGACAACATCTAAAGGTTTTGGCCTTTTGCTTCCTAAATTTACACTCTTGGGATTACCTGAAAAAATTTATCTGCATTTTCATTTAAATTTCTGAAGGAATAGATCCTTACAAGAAAATTTCTTACAAAGTTTAGATAATAATCCTCCAATAAATATTTCACAACGTGAACATCAGTTATGTAAAATTGCCTTAAGGCCAAGAGAATCAGAATGGACCAAATGAATCCTTATAGATTTCATATATTGTGCATTATATATATTTGTATGTTGCACATGTTTGCATGGTATAGTCTTAACCTCACTTGAGGGATTATCGTAATATAAACAATTATGTTACCAATGGAGGAGCTGCTGTTACTGAAAGAGGGATGAATGAAATATAAATAAGATTCCGGATCAGCAGCTTGGCAGAGAAACACAGAAAAAACCTGCCCCTGAAATGGTACATGATCAATTTTTCTGTCTTGAGAATGGAAGGTGTGCTGTCATTTCTCTGCCTTCTGAGAAATGTGTGATGCTAATCCTGCAAGATACATGTGCTTCCTAATTTACATTCTTCCCTTTTTCCTGGTTCTTGAACAGAAAATGCAAAGACAGGAGCTGAAAAACAAGCTGCTGCCTTCTTTTTTGCATTTTCCCAGAGTCAAGCCACAAACAATCTGCCCTTAAACACAGAACAAACTGAAATCTGTTAATTAACTTGATGATGAATTCTGGAATGAGATTTGAATAACTGTACAGGGAAAAAAAAAGTCACAGTGATTACAAAGGATAAAGTGAGACTTGTCTTTATGATATGCACTTGGTAACTTAAAAAAGCAGAAAGGGTTTGTGGGTATGGTTGAAACTTGTTTAGTTTGACTTTGAACTATTACTGTGAAAAGTACATGACATTAGTACTGAAGTAGCTTTTAAATTACCTTTGCACATTTAAAGTATATCACCGTTGCACTGGGCACTCCAAGAGGACTGTGGAGTGCACCTTCTAACTGAACTTTTCCAGAAAATGTATTTCTTTGTACTGTCTGCAGTAGATGGCCCCAAAGCTGTTCTGAATACGTTTCAGCTTACCGCACAAGTGCCATCTGAGCATGACACCCATAACACATGCATTTTCAAGGGTGCCTGGCAAACCAGCATACTCACAGCCACATTCTCACAGGCTGAAAATATTTGACAAGACAGCTGTGGGAATCGATGGCAAATGGGGTGCAGAATACATCGTGCTTACAGCTGCTGCTGTGACCACCCTGCCCAAGTGATAGGAGCAGAACCAGGAGTTCCTTTATGAAACAGAACATTTTGCTTGCCATCCATTTGGATGACCACTGGTTACTGAATATGTTTAAGATACTGGTTCTTCCTTGTAAAGCTTTAAACAATCTGAGATCAGTTTATCTGAGTCATTGGCAGACAGTTGTTTTTCTCTCCTAATATAACTGGAGGAGCAGGTGGCAGGGCATTCTCCAGGATTGTGGGACTTGTTTTCTGTCATCATCTGAAATAGCTTGAATCTGGTCATCTTTTTTGCAAAAAGACATGTTTGATAGCATTTTGTGAAGAGAACTAAAATTATTTCCCAGCATGATGAAGGATGGAAAAGTGTATCTGTAGAGGTCTGAATGGCTAGTTTCCTGTTGAAATAATTATTCTAATACTGCTAGGGTTTTGTTAACTTATTAATGATGTTAAAGTGCCTAGAGTCAGAGGAAGGCTTCATCTTAGATAATTTTAAATGTAAATTAAAATGTGCTAATCGTACCAGGTTTATTATTATTTTTTAGAGAAATTGGTGAGTTGAGTACCCAGATTTGAGAAGGCAAGAGTGTATTTATCATAAGATTTAGTCTTGAAAAATACATGGGAGAATAAGGAATTGTATTTTATTTCTAACAAATACATATTACTGTAAGGAAAAAACCCCAGAGAGTGCTTTAATTTATTCTTGAGTATGAGCTATTGCAATAGCTCAATGAAGGAGCACTGGGGACATGCTAGTGTTCCATTACAGCAGTGGGAGAAAGAACATACTGAAGGGTTTTCAGCTTGCTTACGCTGTACTTGGTCATTACTGAGTTCTGCACAGTACTTTCTTAGTAAGCAATTTAAGGTATTAAAATATAGCTTATCTCTGTTCAAGTTACCACTCATGAATTCCGGTGATAGCTTTTTCAATAGAACTTAAAAGAATTTAGCTATCTTTAGTAAAGGTGTATTTAATGAACTAGTGAAGCGCTTCTCTTAGATAAGGTCTAACAACTATATTGTTCTCCATGGGTAAAAAAAAAAAAANCTTCCTTTCAGGCACACATTCTATATGCTGAGACAGAGCCACAAAGTGTCACACTGTGACAGCAGACAATGGCAATTGTTAACAGTAACTGGGAAGACAAGACTTCAGCCCTTGCATAAAGCTTAAAAAGAGAGTTCTCTCTACCAAGATGTACATCTGACTTAAAATAAGCAGGTATTACAATAAGAATTTGTAAACATTAACAACTTAAGAGTGGACTTGTTACATAAGTTCTTAAACATTACACACAGAGCCCTCAAAACTCTACACTGACCATTTGTTGCCTGGGAAAGCCTTCTCTCTCATTTACTACTGAAATTGGTGCAGTGATTTAGAGAGCTGAATGCGTGTTGTGTTTTCTTTGGAGTTCTTAGTGTCACCCATACCCCTAACAGCAAGCGCTGAAGCACATGCCACAGCTTGCATAAACCAGATGATCAACAGCATTATTTCAACTTAATCTATTGACCCAAAGTGCAATAGGCAGATCTTAAGATTTTGCTGAATGAAGGTGCTGAAAAGATCAGATTATCAGTTCCTGCTAATTATTAGCACATTAATAGTTGTAAAACCATCTGAATGTACGCCTCGAAACAGAAATAATAATTGCCAGTTTACGGGTAATGAAACTAAAAGACAGCGTTAAAGAAAAGGCTAAAGCTATAAATTGACTCAAGCTACAAAGTGACTCAAAGCAGAGAAAGATCAGCAAAAAGCCTTTTAGGTCCTGGTTCTCTACCGAATTCTCAGTCAGTAAAACCAAACGCCTGTAAAAATATCAGATGCCTATCCAAACTTTGTGCAAAGCACTCGCCCTACAAGGGGTAAGTTGAAAAAAACTCACAAGAACAAAATACAGATTGTTAAAGCAGACTTTTAATGTGTACTGAACTAATCATTCACTAAGCACAACTTTCATTCAGAAGGCAACATTATTAGAACAGCTCTTTTTACCTGAGCAATCCCTTGGATCATAGAAAAATTTAAGAAAAAGCGGGGAGGCCAAGGAAAAAAGGCACGAATTTCACATTTTACCCAAACTCTGTCCCTCTCTCCCTGCAAAAGAAATCAAGTCTGTCACAGCCTTACACCTGTGGGCTGGAAAACACACAGAGAAGGACAAAGAGGTAAGCATTACCTGCCAGCGGCCGTAGCTGAGCAGCAGGAGGGCCAGGGGGATGGCGGTGCCCGACATGGCATGGGTGGAGGGCATACTGTACTCGGAGTTGTAGAAGACTTCCAGCTTCACCACGGGCGGGGAGGCAGGCCGCGGCCAGCGGATGACATCCTTGGTGCACTGCCCCAGGTACATCACCCACACCCAGATGATGATAAGCCTCCGGCCCAGCCAGGCGTCCAAGTTCCAGATGCAGAAGGGGAAAAAGAGGATGTAGAAAAGCTCGTTGCCCAGCTCCGTGCCCAGGCTGAAGAGATAGTAGAGGAAGTGGCTACGGGTGGAGAACTCCTGGCTGCCGTCCTCCTCCGTGAGGGAGTTGCGGCGCGGCCTCCTCCTCCACCGTTGCGGGGGGCTCGCCCCGCCAGGCACGCTCCCGTTCCCGGCGGGATGCCCCTGCCCTCCCGCCCGCTCCGCGGCCGGCGGGNTTGGAAAGAAGGCGGCTTGATTCTTTTTGGTATTCTGATTGCTATGCTAAAAACTTTACAAATTGCAATAAAAATTAGTTCAATGACTTGCTACAATCCCCTCAATTCAATTTAGCCTAGTTATGTATTTATTTCTTCAGGATAATGCTCAAAGTTCCATGTGTAAGAGTGCTTTTTTATTCTACATTTGATTTTATAACATTCTCCCTGTATTATTTGCTTTTGTAAATCTATTAAATTCTTTAGGCAAGTATCCTTGTTCACACACTATTAAATTGTTGTAGCATTTGGGTATGACAGGGAAAGGTCACTGGGTACCTCAGAAATCTGATCCGTTGGCAAAACAGATAAAATGAAAGATGGCCCAAGTAACATTAACTTATCAATAGCACCATCAGCAACAAAAGCAGAAAGTACAGGCTTTGTTTAAATGGTGGATGTTTTGCTTCAGAGTTACAAGCCTGGCTTTTCCAGGGAATGGAATCAGGTGGCTTTGGTGTGTCCCTATTTAGCACAGGGTGGCACAGCACTACATGTTCTCATGTCAGAAGACGTACTTCTTATTATACTGCCGCCTCATTTAGATGAGGGCCGAGTGTGCCCATCATTACTGAATCTGCCCAGCTGCTTGCATTGGTTTTTCTTTTTTTTCCTCCTCCTGTCTATATTGGCACGTAATCTTGGAAAGGCACAGAATTTTAGTGACTAGGGAGTTGTATGCAGATGCAAGGTCTACAATGTTGTGATTTGTTATAAGAAACAAGATTAAAAAAGTTGAAAATAAGTAATAAAAGAGACTGCAGTGGTAGGGTCTCCTCTGTAAAGTCATTCTAGGAATGCAGTTTTTATAGTCTTTTTAATTCTCCTGTGGACTTAAATCTATGTGTTTAACCATGTCACATGCCATTTCAAACATAATTCAGATAAGGTGGCATTATTTAAGGAGTGCTACTATTGTGTTAAAGATTAAATTATTCCATTTTTGACATTATCTTAAATTATTATATGTCCTCAATTATAGCATGAGGGTGTCTTGCAGTTGTTAATTGGCAACTCCTCAAAACAACTCTATGAGGGAGTGGTGTGTGTAATTACCACCCCCTTCATTTTTCAACTGGGAAAGAGATACAAATTTGGTAACAGTTTCATTATACTTCCATTTCTTCCATTTTCCCAAGTTCCTGTAATTTTATTTTTTCAGTTTTGTAATCTGTTGTCTGTATGGTGAGAAAATGGAGATTTTTCTCCCTGTGGTGTCTTGAAAAGAATAGCAAATCCTTAAGCAACAACAAACCCTTGGTCTTTTTGCCTCTTCATCCTAGGGTTTGTAATTGAAAACAATTACCTTTGGGAAGGTGGGGGAGAGATTGGTTGCTTTGTGGGTGGGCAGGGTTTGTTTGCTCTTTTTTCAGAAACAAGAAATCAAAAAAAAGAAGAGGAGGTTTAGATTCCTGCTTTTTCAAAAACTTGGGTTAATAGTACCTAGCTTTGGGTGTGAAACTCATTTCAGGAAGGTGTTTCTTCACTCTGGCTACCAGGGATTAAATTATAGAATTGCTTGTTTTTACTCAGAATAGCTGACTGCACCTTCATTCTCATGCTCTCCTTTATTATCCCCACCATTTGTCTATGGAAGAGACAAGTTACTAACCTGGTGCATGCACCTGTTTGGATACCATCACTGCATTATTTTATAGCTATATTTTATTACTAGCAAGACAGCGCAGGAGGGATAGAATAAAAAAAAAAAGCAAACCAAACTTGTGCATAGCTCTTCATCAACCTAGAGCCCAGAATTAGAGGGTTCCTTCTTCCACACATTATCTGAACTTTTGTGGTTATACAATACTTGGCAGCCTTTTTATCACTGTAATTTCTGCAGGTCCTTAAAAGATATTTGTCCTTTAAGAAAGGAATGAGTTCTTTCATGCTGACTTGCATCAACTGCAATTATTGCATATTGGATCAAATTTTGTGTGCAAGAGTGGGAGTTACATCGGTGTCTGCAAGCTAGCTGAGCTGCAGGGGCAAACAACTGTTGAGAATCTTGGCAGCAGGAAGCTTCTTGTTGGAGCATGCCGAGGGCAGCAGGGATCCCAGCTCCCAATTCCCCAGCGGCAGAACCTGCTTGCTGATAGGCCTGTTCAAAGAACATATCCCCAGTCCGAGGATGAAAACAAGCCTCTCCATAGGGCATTGCAGAGTTGGGGGGGTGCCTAGGACTCCTCTCAGAGGCAAGGTGATCACATCCTAGGAGTTACAACTTCATGGAAAAAAAAGAAAAAAGCACCTTTTCAAGAGGCTAGACCGATTCTGATTAATGAAACTCATTAAAGGAATGCACCCCACACTACCGTAATGGGAAGGAACTGATGGGAATCAACCTGACTAGCAGGAGCAGAGAGTTTACCATGTGGCATCTGAGGACATGAAAGGGAGGAGAAAGGTAACATGTTCAAATCCTACCATCAGGCTCAAAAGTTCATGTGCAAGAAACTAGGCAAGGCACGTACGAGCCTAATAAATCACTAGGGAAGAGAGATTTGATGTTATAAGAGAATCGGGATGTGAATTGCCTTAGCACACACAGATGCATGTTTTAATCAGTTCTGGACTTTTTTCTTGGAAAATCCCAAGTTGCCAAGATTATGAAATGGAGCCAATTCATGTTCAAGGGTGTGTCAAGTTACTCAGCATTAGAGTAGGAGGAGTGAAAGCTTCCCTAGGGTTCTTTCTGACAACACTTGTTCATTTTCCATTCAGAGGTGGAAAAGAAGCCACAATTTGGAGAGTATGTTCATAGTTCATAATAATTATGAATTCTCTTGCGTTTCAGGAGCACTATTTGTAACCATAGCTGTTATTACAACTGAGGTCATCCATATTAGAACAAAGATCTGATCTGCAGCCAATAAAAAATATGTGTGTGAGCATGTTAAGTGCTGTAGTATTTTCATTTTAACTCCTAACCTTCAAACTACAATCTAGAGGCCAAAATTAAGCCATTGTGCTCCCTCTGCAATTGAGCGGCAAAGGCAGATACCTTGACAGAGAGACCAGGAAGTCTACAGGCTGATGACAGGGCTGTTTAGAGTTAGCTGATACAACCCAAACATGAGGATGTCTCTGAAACTCCATCCCACACCTCAGGCAGGACTAAAAGTGAGATACCTTGAATTATGTGCGATACAGGATCTACTGATGGGAGTCAGTTATGAGTATTTTTATAAATAATTGGGTAGATCTCACTTTTTTGCAGGATAGGATGCTCACTTTTGGTGTAAATGCCTAGTGGTCAGAGCTCTTGCTTGGGAAGGACCTTTCTAAGCCCTGTTAAAAATATGATAGTTAATATTAATTCACTCTAACTAGGGTCCTGTTTGTTGCAGGTGAATTGAGAATATCCACGACATCACCAAGAGCCTTATCCTTCCAATCTGCTGAAAATGCCAGTGAGCCACCTCCCTCAGTCTTCCATCGTCGAGATGTTACGTGCTCCCAGTCCTGGGGAGGGTCTCAGGGAAAGACCAGGTGTGCTCAACACACACGATGATACTCAGAACAACTTGCTTGCCTTACCGCTGCACCCTTTTCCAGGTAATGCAACCCATGCATCCCAGGGCAATTCAGAACCTGTATGACAAGTATTTTGAATGTAACCAGTAGTTCTGCAGGCTCTCGCTCTCAGGGTAGCATGAACATTGCTGCTTTTCTTAATTACACAGAAAGTGCTCAGAATTATGTGGGTGTCTGTGATGTTTCCTCAAATGTAAATTAACCCTTAAAATACCATCATGAGGTAAGTAATTAAAATTTTAGGGGTGGGTGAGTTAAAATACATAGGGTTATATGGCTTGCCCTCAGACATCCAAGTCCTTAAATAAGTGCATTGTCATGATGGATAGGTTCTAGCATATTTACTTTGGGCACCGGAAATGAGACTCAGGTGGATTCATTTGGCCAAGTTCAAGAAAACTACCTATAAATCTCCTGCTGTGGCAGCTGTCTGACTCTAGAGGTATGTAAAAATTCCTGCCGCCCACTCATTTGTCCTCGTGGTTCCCCAGGTCACTAAACTGGAGTGCCCATGACTGCACAGGCAGCACTGACAGGTAGGGCCAGGCTCTCGGCTGAATCTTGCCATGGTTCAGGAGCACAGCAAAGACGTGTCTATATTCCACCTGAATCCCTGGAGAAGCCCACTCTGCTATGCACACTTGGAACCTTGTAGTGATGAGTCCAGTGCTGTTCACAGAGAAACCACAGGCTTCTGTGAAAAGCATGAGGGAAGAGAAGCACTAGAGCTTATCGTTCCCATAATAGCTTATCATTCCCATAATAGCTTAATAAACGTCATCAACTAGGGAGTGGGAAATCTAAATTCAGTTTTACCTTGGCCTGATGGGATGCAACCCACTCATGACTCAGAAGACTGCTGTAGATACTAGGTTATGGCATAATCCAAGGCACTGCATCTTCCATCCCTCCGCTTTATTTTAGACTGTTGGCTGTAAAGCGCAGAGGGCTAGAAAGAGATCTAACAAGACAGTGCATGACTTGCAGTTTGGTGATTGGGATGTAGGAGATCTGTATTTGATGGAGCTTAACTGCTTTGGCTGAAAAGGGAGGAGAGGCACTCAATTAGGTGATCTGAATCAACAGGTATTGGGAGTTGCAATACTTGTATTGGAGGCCCCCTAAGTCCTGCCCTTGGAGTTCCGTGAGATTAGTCAATGCAACAACAGTTAAGCAGCTGTAGATTTAGAGTCAGGATATGTAAATGGTAGAAGCTGGCCAAGAACCCAAGACTGCTGATTCACAGAGCTGTGGTGCAACCATGCTTAAAGCGTAACTTTAGGATGTAGGAGCTCTGTGTTAGTTTGCCTGTACATCTTCTAATACCACCCTCGTGATCTGCTGTGGCTGCTGAAAAGCAAGCAATAAAATATGATGTATAGTAAGAGAAGCATTTCTTGAAGAAGTTATTAATTTTGGAGGCAGTGGGAGACTGCATATCTTTTTGAACACTATATTTTAGAAAAAAAAATTTGTTTATAACTAAACATGACTGGAGGAACTTGCAATATAGGTTCATCAGTTAAGAGCCTGAGTGTTCTAAGGATTGTTTAGTTTTGCCTCTTTATCGTGCTAGAAACTACATACTGCTGGTGAAGAGGCTTTCAAAACCAGTTCAGCCAGACAACAAAGGAAGAAAAACCACTATTCATTAAGGGGTTGGAGTTGTCACATTCATCTCATCTTAAATTTTGCAGTTTTTCTGGCTAATCAGATGGTTTTCTCCGTATTTCTTGTAGACTGAAAATGCTCACTTTCTGTAATGTGCTTTTGCCTTACGATTGTCCTGCTGCCTGTCTCTGTATATGTAGATATAGATGTATATGTATGGATGTACACCTTTTTTAATATGCCTTGTTATCATTAGCTCTGTCTGCTTTCTCCCCTACATTTGTTTGGTGGATACTTAACCCATGTGTACAGTCAGGAGAGCTCTTATAACTCTTTGGTTTTGTGTACATAGCGCGTCTGGCAGCACTTCTGCAGCTGCAAACTGTACAACTGCTTCTGTCCTACTGTTTAATCCTACCAGCACTGGTGGAGTGCTCACGCTTCTGGTCATATGATAGTACCAGGGCCATATTGCTATATTTCACCATATTTTTCTCACCCTTTAAGTACCAGCTGAAGAAAACCACTGGCAGAGTCCTGACAATGACAGTAACAAGGGCAGAGTTTTATTTGTTCTGGGAAAAAAAAGTCCAGACAGAATCACTCCCTTAGAAGAGTCATTTCTTTGTGGGATATGGCTTGTAAGTCCTACCTAGGACAGGACTCTTCCTCATTTTTCCTAGTGAACTTGGACTTCATTAAGAAACTGGAGACACAGAGTGACACAGTTGCTTGAGGCCATATCGTATGTCCTTGGATGAGTATGAAAATAATTATCCATATCATTTACACAACCAAATCATACACAAAGCCTAACTAAAATGTTAAAGCTTCACAGATAGAATTGCAGGTTTCTGCATATTATCCAGTATGTAAATAGAGCTTACCCTTCTGTCCTAGAGAAATTTCCAGCCTCTGAGTCCACAAAATTTGGCATTCATGCTAGTAGCAGCTTGCTCTGTGTTGTGTCCAAAGAATAATGAAGTGAACAAGACAAACACGGTATAGCAAAGACTGGCAGCCCTGTTTCAGGTGCGGATTTAATAAAAACACCTTCTTAGCCCAACAAAATCGCCACCCTCCAACAAAAACCTCACTGAAATGGGACCAGGACTTCTGTACCCAGAAAGAAATGGTGCCTAGATGGTGCAAAAGACTGTTCATCATGCTGCTATTGCATATAATGTTCAGTGAAATCCTGCAAATGGTACTTCACCCATGGCAGATCCTATTGTTTAACTAAGTGACAACTGCCTGCAAGATTTTAAATGAAAATGCAGTAGTTTTTTTCTGTAACTTAGCAACCTGGTTTGATTTTTGAAACAAGTGCTTGGAAAAGCCACATGTCAGGCTCTTTTAATATGAGCTCAGCATCTGTTGGGGCGCAGTCTCGCAGCACCCCAACAAGCTGAGCAGAGCAGCCCCAGTGACAGGACCTGGGATCAGCTACAGCCCAACAATGGCTGGGCGAAACCACAGCAAGGAGGTAGGGCCACATTCAAGCCAGGAAGGAAGGTCAAGGAGGCAAGAGCAGGATCAGGCACAAGGCCTGGCATAGCCCAGCCTGGAGGAGACTTCTCACAGCTCTTTCCCCTGCAGCCTTGTCCCAGGTTACAGAGCTGGTCCTGAACACTGGCACCAAACCTCTTGGAGCAGGGGAAAGAGATTGTAGAGTGTGTTGGTGCACAAAACACCCTGACACTGTGAAAACTAAAATGCAGTCATATTTGTTAGGGCATGCAAAATACTTGAAGAAAACCTGAAACCAGTGTAAATCACAAATCTGAAACTGAGATCAGATTCTGTGTAAGCCTGGCTAAGTTTTATGATCTGTATCACCGAACCTGAGCTATGCAGTCAGCAAATTAATTGATTGATTGATTGGCTTTATTTATATATTTTGGCTTAAATGGTTTAAAAACTGAAGTTTAAAAAGTTTGGATAAATAGCCCTTTATAGCCTTCTGGTTTCAGCTGCTTTTTTGGCCACATACAGTTACTAATATAAGTACTCTTTTCATGCAGAGATGGAAGAAGCCTGTATGCATGAACCTGGGTGGCACTTAAAAAAAAACTTAGAAAACATCAGCTTTTACTTAAAGGGTTATTTCTTAGAAGGCAGTCTGTGCAGGTTTTCAGTATGAATTGATCTCTGAATTAAAGCAGCCACACTATGCTTCCAAATGCATAATTAGAAAAAAAATACCTCTTTGTAATACCTCACCATGAAATGTTTAATTTCCAGTGAAGATATTGCCCAGTGCTGTGATCCTGCAAGGACCTATCTTTATGCATCATGCTTACACATCCCTTTGGATTCACAGGGGTTGCGTTCAGTGCTGAAAGCTGAACATGTCTGGATCTTGGCAAGGTCATAAGATGTTTGAAATGAGTTTTGAGAAGCCTGTGAGACTACTGCTAACAGAATTAAGATGCAACGTCCTTTCTTTGTGTTGAAATACTGTCTGTAAAGATGGTAAATAGATTGAAATGTAAAAAAATTATTTAGGTCAAGGTTGATAGTTGCTTAACGGGCCTCCAGGGCTCTCTTAACTCCAAATAAAGTCAAGAGGAGCCAGAAGTCTTTAACACCTTTGCAAACCATTATGTTGTTAGCAGGCATAAACCTTATCAAGTCCTTTTTCCTCTCTTTGCTTCTGTACCAGTAACAGGGAAATAAGAACACTGATTTCCTTTGCAGATCAACTAATGAAAAGTGCCAGAAAAGCTATTATCAATGAATACCTGCATTTGTGAATAATTTCCATGTAGCCTTTCAGACGCAGGAACCTTGGCACCCACGTAGAAAAATATTATTAGATTGAATCCGCTGTTGTTTCCTTATCGTGAATGACTAAAATATGAGGTATAAACTGCCAGCACAGTGATACCTTGCAAAAGCTGTTTTCAGACTCTTCTGCATATGGTCTAACTGCACTCAAAAGGAAATAATTGAGAGTATAGGATTATAGCGACATATTTGTTGTGCTGGAAAATTGATGCTTAAGTCCTATATATGTCCTCTAACTATAACAAAACAGTAAAAAACATCACACAACAGCATGCATGTGTCCCATGTTTAGCATAAAACTATTTCACAAAGGCATAAAACCAAAGAAGATAATTCTGAAGATGACAAGAGAGAAGCTTTCAAGAGGAATATCTAACAGAAATAGCAACCCTATGGAAAGCATATTAAATCTTCCCATGACCAAGTGCCGCAGCCTCTGCGGTGGGTATCTCCGAGGGCTGGGAGAAAGGCAGGTACCTCGTGGGCAGGAGGTGGCCCTGGCCCTGGCAGCTGGGCAAGGCTGGGAGAGGTGTCCAGCTGCCTCCCGCAGTGGCTCTGGGCTGTTGCTTTGATATCCCCGTCTGGGTGATGCCTCCTCTGCCAGGGCTCGCACTCACTGGCAGCCATCGTACTGAAATCTCTTTGCACAGCCAGGCCTGCAGCAGGTCAGGGAACAACCCTGACACAGAGACCCACTTCCCGTTGCTCATGTGCTGCAGCGCTCTGCTCCGGCTTGTGGGCACAGGGAGTTAAAAGTAGATGATAGAAATTCGTGGAGGGAAGTGTTTAAAAGCCACGCAAGGCTGGGATCAGAGTTTGCTTCCACAAGGGCTCTTAAGGCATATGAATAAAGCTCCATAAGGTGCAGAGGAGAAAAGAGAGCATTTCACCTGAAAAAAGTTCTGTATAAAGAGCAGAGCTGACTGAGGCGTACAAAGTTTGATGTAAAAAAAAAATAAATAAAAATCACAGGGCAAAATCTATGGACTGTGGGCATGGGGAGGCTGCAAAATGTTTAGCTAAAAGAAGCCAGAGAAAAGATTATACAGAGATTAAGGGAAGCACATGTTTGCAGAGATAATACAGCTTGAGGGACAGCCAAGAGATCAGAGGTTGTCCTGAGCTTTACTAGTCGTCCAGTGCATTCCAGCTGGTGAAGCCACATACTGCAGCTCTCACTGGCAGTGAAATACTGCCGGCGTTGACTGGCAGGGCTTTATGTTCATGCTGTGCAGGTGTTTTAAACCGTGCTGGGCCAAAGCAAAGGGACAGATTATGATGAAAAGACTTGCACATGACAAATCAAAACTGCCGATTTTATTTTGTTTAGGATTATTGTAATTTAAAAGTCAGCCTAGACATGTACCTACATAGTATATTGCAGGTAGGTCTGGGTGTGTTGGCATGGCATGCATGGAGATACCGCAGAGGGCTCTTGCTTGTGCTCCATGCCCACCAGAAGCTCTGTGCCTGTGTTCACGTAGTGCCAAGCCCCAGCAGAAAAGCACCCTGGGAGCAGAGTATATTGACTTTGAATCAGCACCAGGCTAATGTGATAACACAGCTTTTAGTTGGCTGCTTAGGCAGAGCTCACTTGAGTCTGAGGGGATTGTACCATGGACGGTTACGCTATTTAAAGGCTGCTTGAAAGGTGCGTGTATAATAAAAATAAAATCACATATTCCTGATTGCAGTATTTATTGAGCGATATTTCTACCCTGTTTTACTGAGCGCCAGTTTGCTCCACTAAATTTAACTATGATCCTCCTCTTCCCTCAGAAATCTGCTGTTAGTCCATGGCCTCTGGGAAAGCTGCGTATCGAAAACCAGTTGGTGTAAAAAGCTGGCTGCTACAATCAGGGCAGAGACTTGGACCAAAATGGTGCAAATCAGCACATGGCAACCAAGCGTGAGTAGTGCTGCGTCAACGCAGAGCAGCTCTGACCATGTTTTTCTCAGCCTTTTGCCAGCCTCGGTCCATCTTTGCTGATTATCTGGAGGCGGGAACCAGCTTTTACACAGGTAGTCAAGTCCAAAAGGCTCTTTGCTGTTTTCTAAAGCAGGAGCTTTCTCCAGCCTTTTCATCAGCAGCTGGCTTTCCTCTTTGAAATCTTACCTGATGCATGTAAAATTAGTTGCAGGATTAGGCCCCCTAACATTTCCGTGTGAATCCCATGTGTGTCACTGTGTTCTGCCTGAAAGAGCTGTTGATGCAGCTTTTCATACCACTGAAGGGTACTTGTCAGGAGAGAGCGCCATGGTTTCTCTCCAGTGCATATATGGCCATTTTTGTAATAGAAAACAAGAGTTAAACGTGTGAAAGGAAAAATGTCTGAAATGAATGAAAAATCCAAATCCTGAGTTCATCTACCAAACTTTTAATATGTCTCAAGTCTGTCTCTGCCCAACTCAGCTGTGTTGTGCTTCCAATAAAATACTTGCTACTCAACATGGCCAAACTTAAAGAAAAACTCGGGGGGGGGAATGTATTTTTTTTTTTTTAACACAGCTGTGGATATGTGAGCCTCATCCTTCTCTCCATACCGTTCTATACTCTAGGCAATGAGCCACTCAGGTTTGCAGAATTCGAGACGTTGAGTGCTATTTGAAAAAGATTCTATTGGTAGCCAGACATTTGCAGTGTTTACATATGAGTAAAGATCTGTAGTTAAAAAGTTAAGTTAAAAGCCAGAGTAAAATATCTGAAAAGGCAAACCTGGATTTACTCTTCCTGAGAACATGGTGAGACAATGCATTTCATTAAATAGTACACATCCTGTTTCTGTGTTACTAATTGGTTTATTCTGATGAACCACAAAAATGTCTATCATAAAATTAGACACATGCACTACTTGGCAAATTTTCATAGCTGTACAGAAATATACCTGAGCACATACCTTATGCTACTCAAAATCTAGAAGTAAGGTAGCTAGCTGTAACTAACTTGAAACAAAACATTAGAAGGACAGACAAGGGATTGGTGAAGATTTCACTGTAAACGTATGGGGAGTTTTAAGAGTTCATCTCCTGAATGATGTCTTAGCTTCCTTTTCCACCAGTTTGATGGTTGCACTATGAGCAGATTCATTGGACTTGTGACTTTGAAGAAAGAAATACAAACTACCGGGTGGAAAAGCCACCTAGTGGTACAGAGAAATGGTGCCAAGCAGGAGCAGGTACCTCTGAATTCGAAGGCAAGATTTGTTCTCACACTGGGCCACTGTGCTGTGGCGTGCTATAAAGGCTATTTGTTATTATTCATGGGAGTCTGGAATGTGTATTACACACAAGCAGGAAACCCACAAACTTATTAAAGAAATTTTCTGAAGGACAGCACCATGAAACTTTATGTTGGATCATTGCCTGTTTTATATATACTATGTAAACAATAAAATCTCATTTAGAGCTGTTTCAGAGAATTAAAAGAGCGTGAATGACTTTGCTTCATCAAGTGGTGTCCAGCAAAACTGTTTCAAGACAGACATGCTACCCGTGGGCAAGAACCACAACGAATGTCATATCATCTTTCCTGCCCTGAGATGAGATCCTGCAATCATGAACTAAATGGACTTAAACTTTTATGTATAAAGATTAATCATAGATTAGTGACCTGCATGTATCCATATATATATATCTATGTGTGTATAGATTTGATAGATAAAAAAGTAATAATGATCTGAGCAAGATGCAAATGGTATGGAATAAGGGGTGGAATGTCCTGGTTTGAGGTAAAACAGGACCAATTTTGTTCAGTAACTTTACTTTTTAGCTAGGCTTCTTCTAACTGCTGAAATTAACGGCATGTTGTGCAGAAAACTGTTCACTCTCAGGGTGATAAGACCCATGTTTACAGTTGATGCCAAGGAACGGTATGCAGAGAGGCTCTTGCTTATACTTATTGCTATAACAACCAAGGCCAGCCAACTTTGTTACTTGCCCCGTTGGAGGGTCGGANTTCCTTCCACCTGTCCAAATAAATACAAGAGTTGCTGTAAGTCCAGCCGCCCAGAGCCCAGAAAGAGAAGAGAGCCCATAAAGCATCTGTGCTATTCATTTTAAATAATCTTAATTATGTCATGGCTTTAAAGCACAATAACTTAATGCTTTCACAGAGCTAAGGAAGAGCACCGATTTAAAGCTCTGTTTCCATTGTGGATCCCACTGGTTACTTTTTTTGAGGATAATTTCTACATCTGTTGAAAAGAATTGGGAAAGCTGTGCAACTTGGGAAAACAGAAATTCACCGCCTTAGCAAAAGGCTGCTGGGTGAGGTGGATCAGGACAGCATATCATTGGCATGTGAAAGTCTGCCTCTTAAGAAAGGCTGAGAGGAGCTGGTGAATGATTACAACAGCTCCATTCCTTCAGGACCCTTCACCTCAGCACAAGCAGCGGAGAGTTATTGCAAGAATGAAGGCATATCTCCTCTCAGCATAGCAATGATTAAACCTGAGCCTTTGTAAAGAGTAATAGAATAGGTGGTGTGTTCTTATTTAAATAGTTGAAATGTGAAGTTACAACCCGTATGCTGGAGGTTTGGTTTTCATAACATCCAAGGTCTTTGCAGCTTTGTGCTCAAGCCATAATGTTTTCTCATTTGCACATTTATCTGTGAACACACAGATTGGGGAGTTTTGCAAACGCGGAGGGATTAGCTCATACACGTATGCAGATATCCACATTGCATGGCCAGACCTTGTAGGATTCTTCAGCCTGTGCCGGTTATTGAGTGGGGACAGAGGGAGGGAGAAGGGGACACCATGCGAAGCTACAGCTGGGTTATATATCTGCTAGAAATCATGGGATTGTGCAAGCAGACACACCTTACTGCAGACAGCCTGTGACATGTGCATCCAGCTCTGAGGATTAAGCAGCTCTAGTCACTGCCTACCTGTAACGTAAAGGGACATGGTGCGGGAACGGGGGTATGGCAAAGCCCTCGGCTGTGTAAGGGGCAGATATGAATGCAGGGGACTATGAAGATGGAGCCTCTTCAGGGTAATGAATTTCATCTTCAGAATGAGAGTCTTAACAAGGCAAGCTAGGCAATTAGAGTAATTACTCCTAAATGTTCAATTACATAAATGCATCTGTATACACACACCAGACCTGAGGTTTACTACATGTAGTAAGTGCATAAATGTGCCAGTCTGTGCATCAAATAAATCACAGCATTTATGAATGTGCACCAGCAGAACTGCATCTGCTGAGCTAAAGGAGGAGCGAAGACGTAGGAAAATATCCAGAAGTACCAGCATTGCCCTGGCTGGCATGGAGCTTGGTAGCCAGGGAGGCTGGGATGCCGGGGTGGGGAGCAAGGACAACTGACTCAACAACTGGCTTGTGCACACTGAGACCTGCTCCAAGTCACGGGGTGTTGCTCTGAAGACACTAATTTCTTTCTTCTTTCTGCAGTGCTTGGCCACTGTAAGGCTTTTAGGCAACCTTGAGGCAGGTACAATGTGGACAAGGAGAAACCTGAACCAGGGGGATGGAAGTCTGTGGCAAAAAAATAAAAGGGACCTGGGAAGGAGATTCTGGAAATGTGCTCCATTTGTAGGGTTGTGAGGAGCAGTGTTCCCAGCTTGTGTGCACAAACATTACACAGAGCTTGGAGTGAATTAATCAGCTTTCCAGATGAAGGTAAACAGAAACCTGTGAAAGCGTGAGAAGGTACATATAAACCTCCCAGGACACTCACCTTTGGTCCTCCATGCTCATTAAAATTAATCAGGAAATCTGGGGGATGGATGTGTGTGGGGGTGTCACAGTGCCTGAGAGCACTAGCATTTACAGGTGGACTCAAGGCTCCCATACATCCACTGCTTTTCTCTGGTTAAGTCCTTTCTGTCAACTAAAATTTCCAGAGGTGTGGTAGCCAAAGTCTCAGTGGGCTGTCTCTGTGAGCACTTCCCACGGGTCAAGACATCCTGCACACCTGTAGGACCTGCACGCTGTGCTGCACATGCATGTGTAGTGGGTCCTCTGCTCTCCAAAAAACCTCAGCCACTGGGGGCACGTTCAGTCCAACTGCTTGATGTGCTTCCCAAAAACATGGGATTTACGAACAAGTCTCACCCATGCGGGCACCACGGTCACACAGGAAATCTCACACCACACAAGTATCCCTAATTAAGACTTTTTACAGACAGAGCAGCCTCATCTGTAACCCATTTCCAAGCTTTGAAAAGATGTGGGGAAGTCACTCCAGTTTGCACTCCATTCGCTTTGGTGACTCTAAGAGAAATGCTGAAACCTCACAAGCAAACGCTCTCTGATGAAATTTCTATAGTAGCTTTTCCCAGTATGTCCCGATTCCCAAATCTCCCCTGGTGCAGATCCCTCCTTTAAATGCGTTTCCTGCATCTATCACCAAAAAATGTCATCAGTAGAAATCTAACAGCCTCCTATTTACTTCAAGAGCGTGAAAATAACCCAAAACCTCTTACACCAAGCTGTTACCATCCTACTGCCTGGTTTTTCAGTGAAAGTTTCTTTGCTGCCCTTCCACAGGGCAAGTTCCTCAACACCAAGTTCTCATCCGCAAATCCCCTCACTGATGAGGACTCACAGCTTTTGACCTCTTTTCCGATTATCTGCTCTGCCAGCCTGTGTAACACAGTCCGGCAAATTCCACGTGGTACTTCTGCATCGCATCCCTCATGTTTTGTGGGGAGTTTTAAAAGGTCACAAACGAACCTGTTGAAATCAGTTGGGGTAATGCTGGAATAAAGTGCTGCTTGACAAGGATAGCAAGAATACAGGCATAACCTATAGGAGGTTACTGATCCATAATAAAGTAGTGCGAGCCTTGAGGAACGATAGATTAAAGGGGGCACATATCTTGGGAGCTGCACTGGGAAATGAACCCTTTGGCTTTAATTGCTTTCCTACTTCTTGTGCACTGGTTTGTGCTTTATGGGCACACGGGGACAAAACAAAGCCACTGCAGGTAAATAAGTAAAAAAAGAGCACTGCTGCTTAGTCACCTCGAGCGGAGAGTGGAGATTTCCTGAGTCTCAGCAATGGGCTCGGTTATCTCTGTGGGCAGCTCATGTTGTGTGGAGGAAAGGGGAGCCCTGAGTTTGCTCGCTGAGTGATAACATTAATGGAAAAGAGGGGTGGGACTGGAAGGCGTTTGGTCAGTAACATTCAAGGTTGCCTGCAAGCTGCTGGGAGCTGTAAGAGGTGAGCTGGCACCTGTAAGATGGCCACAGCTTTCCACCCACTGTACTCACGCTAGGCAGAGGGCAGTGCTGCTGCCCGTGTATCTGTTGCTGTCCGTAAACCCTAAGGTGGGTACTGGTGTGCCTTGTGTGGGCATTTGGAAAGAGAAAATAAATACATAAGCATATATGGGGAGTCTGAAATACTGATATTGTTCTGGCCAAAGAGACAACGCTGCGAATTGGTTTTCAGCATCTAGATCTGGCATTTGAGACCAGAAGAGAATACTACAAGGCACTCAAACGCAGACGTATTTCCATGCAGTCTACTTTGTTCTGAGCAAACACAACTCAGTGCTGGCAGGGATTACTTTTCGTCCTCTTCCAGCAGTTGCATCTTTGCTTTGTCTGTGTGCAGCTTTGTTGAGTTTCAGGTTAGCGTCCCAATAAAGCTTTAACAAAGCACCAAGTGGCAAAGGGAAACCAAAGAAAAAGACATGTAAATGTAATGAGTAAAATTGTCTTGTAGGACTGCAAGAACATGGGATGCTGGGAACTGCTCATAAAGGCAATTTTCTTTAAAAGAAGCTATTGCAGTGGAAATGACTTCAGAAAAGCCCTCCTGCTTTCTGGCGTTTCTGTGGGCACCTGCGGTGTGTGGATGAGGAGGATTCAGCATCCCGCCACATCTAAATCCTGCCAGTCTCGCCGAGTCAGGCAGGGAGCCAGGCAGGGTCTGCAAGGGATATTGTGAGACACAAGGCCCTTTATTCGGGGAGAAGCTTTATTGCCTATTTAATACGCTCCCAGTCCAGAAAACGTGAGTCAAGTATTTACCTTGAGATTTAGGCCGAACACTACAGTAACCCTGAACAATCCCAGAGTTCTCTATTAGTGTTAGGTTTTAATGAAAAAGCCTGAACTGAGGAATGCTTGAGCTCTCTGTGTAACTGAACTCAAGGTCTTGATTAAAACTTTTCTTTGTCAAAAAACAGGACATGTTTTGTAAATTTTCTTTGCAGACATAGGAATCCCTTCTTTTTAAGAAATTTGCTTAAGTCAGTGAAAACTAGACATTCTCTTCTGCATATTGCCTGAGAATATTCCCTATTTGATTACAGTTCTCTTATAATTCAAGACTGAAAAAGCAGAGTTTTCTCGGGTTCCCAGGCCATGCTCTTTGCACAGTTTGTGGCATCGGGCAGCCCTGCCAATACTGTCTTGCTGCCACCTCTCCTGGGGAAGCCCCTGGAAGCTGCTTTTGCTTCTGTGTTTCCTGTAGGAAAGCTGAATCTTGGAGGAAATTTAACCTGTACGGTCTAAAGGCTTTGCCCTGACACGCAATAGCATTTTCCAAACAGGATGCTTACGGGTAGACCTCATGTACTTTGAGTTGAAAAACCAAAATACACACACAGCTCTCTCCTGTTTTTTCAGCCTCTCCTTGCTGGCTGTGGTGGTAGCAGATTTTCCTGGTACCACACTGAGACCTCTCCCACCTTAGTCTCATGCTCGTTTCTAAGCTGGGGGATTTCCCTTCGATATCTTTCTTCTTATCAGGACTATAAAACCCGCTATTGCCTTTTCAGGTTTCTAGGGAAACACCTTCTCCTTTAATTTATCTTCTGATCCAACTTGTTGGCAAACCGTCCTTTAAAAGCACCCAGAGAGGCATGGACTACAGGGCAAATTCTGATTTCTCAGGTTTTCACAGCTAACGTCAGATATGATTGCAGAGGAGCGATATCCAGCGTGTGCCACTGTTTGGTGTTTACATAAGCATGCGACGTTAATCTCTGTCGTATGAAATGGGCAAAAGATACAGAGTTAAGCCCAACAGTGAGATCCCTTCATTCTGCTGCTTTAACCCATCAGTTTTAAGGCTGGAACAAGAAAGTTTGATTCCAATGTGCTTAAAACAGTGAAAACCAACAGGGCTGGTCTCAGCACTGGGTACCAGCTCTCCCCCAGAAACTCGGGGTCATGTAACGTTTACAAATCATTGGGGTAGACTTTCAAAAATGTTCGTTCTTAGTGCCTTTCCAGCCGCTAGCAACAGTGGTGGTAACTCCTCCTTGGAAAAATCCCTCCCAAGTACTCGCTCCCTGCTGGCCCGCCGCATGAACTGCGACTTCCCCCTTAGAGGGAATAATGCGCTTCCCCACTAGATGTCACCGTTGCTTCTGCAAATCACATGGGTTTTGCTTAAAAGCATTTAATGACGGTCCTTCATTTACACAGACCTTCACCAGGCTGGTGGGAGACGCCCCTCCCGGCCAGGACCTGGACAAAACCCTTTCTGTAGGAGATGTGCCCCGAAGTGCTTTTAACTTCATTAGGAGGATGCGCCGTGCCGATCTGCGCCGCCAGGAGCCCACCCCAGCTCTTGGCGCCACGCTCCGAAAGAACACTAAGATCGTTGGCGTTCTTTAATTGTCTCTACTCTTTTGGCAAGAAGGCTACTTATACTTAAATATGACCCACAGCAGCCACAGCTTAATGTAGCTGTACAGTCACCGCATGTTGCAGCGCTGGTCTCCTGACGGGGTGCTCTGGTCTGAGGCTCCAGACCCAGCGCTGGCGTGAGGCAGGGTCCTGGCTTCACCAAGAGCCTGCTCTGCAGCAGCAGAAAGGGTCTTTCTTATTTTCAGTTTACTCAGTTACCTGGTTAAGGATAGCTCAAGAAACTAATTGACAACTGAAAAAGCAGGAAAACTTGTCTTCTTCCTCTTACCTAAGAAATGAAGAGAGCTAAGGATGAGAGCTAGCCTTTCTGGAATCTTGAAATCCAGAAAAAAAAGTCCAAATCCAATTACAGAAAATGCTCCTTTATTTAATAAACCAGTTAGTTTTGTTTTTTTTTTTTTTAAAGTGTAAGTTCTGTGTCTTTTCCTGTATGTATTCAGGACAGTTAAGATACTTTGTACAGTAAAAATAAATTTTAAAGCACCTGTTTACTCATTTTTAATTGCAACCCAACCTCCCTTGAGTCTGACCTAAGTGAAAAATAACCTTGTTAAAAAAAAGCATCATTCCCCATTTCTATTAGGTTTATTAAAAAGATAATTAGGAATCTGAATAAATGCATAGAAGATACAAACTCACTTGAATAAGTAACAGCTACAGGTACCCTCCTGGTTAGTCACATCTGATTAATTCTAGCTGTCGCTGAAATCAACCTTTCTTTAAAAATGGAAATAACTATGGAAACCTAATGTAAAAAGAAAATAAAAATACCAGATAGATTTTTTTTTAAACCAAGAATTCCTGATTGTTGAACTCTGTCATTGTTAAAATTCATCTTTTCAATCCATCCCTGGAATATACAGTTAATTGCCTCTTCTAAATATAATGCACAGTAGGCAATTACCCTTTTGCAGCTACATCTCTGGATTCAGCTTTTTCAATAAATCATAATTATAACAGATCTTCGAAGTTGTCATGAAAATGAAGGAGTAGTAGCACTGAAAATGAAGGTTTAATGGCATGAACTAAACACCAGTGATGAGCAACTTCTCTTTGCATTTCAGCTCTGGTCTCTTACCCCATTCCCATTTCACTTTTGGACTTGCCTGAAGTGAGTAAGGTGCACGGAGCCAAATTACTCAGTGAACTTTGTTATTAAAACAGCATGGGGTAATACTTTGAACTTGAGAGAGATTTACATTTTGTTTTATCCATGGTGGCAGTGGAATAACAGCATCTCTGTGTCACACAGGGCTTTCTTGGGGGCCCATCTGGCACTTGCAGATGAGTCATTTCATTGCTCCAACAAGCACATGCTCTCCCACATCCAGTTTACCACATCCAGCTTGCACTGGCAAGAGTTGATTTTTTTCTTAAAAGATGTGTTCTTTTCTAGAAATACAGTTTCCTTATGCATGTCTGCCTGAAGCTTGTTTTGTATTGCCTGGACAGACTTTGACCTGGCTTTTTGTTCCAGGTCGGTGAAACATCTGGAGCCCAGCACTGCATCTTGCTACAGAAGTGTAAGCTGCCACATGGCAGGAGAGTTCACTGCACATCTGCTTGCAAGCATCAGCTTCTGCCTGCCAACTGGCACTGCAGGTCTTGCTGTGGTCCAACTCTGCTGCAAGGTCATGCTCAAGGGACAGCTTTAGGGTACGGCTCAGCTCATCAAACCAGCAGCAAATCCAGTTCCCCTGATCCCTCACTTGGGTGCTCACTGGTACAGCGAGTCAGGGCGCTCAACCAGCCCAGCCAGAAGCTATTTTTATTTTTGTAACGAGCTGTTGGTTACTTTAGCTCCCTGAAGGGCTGTGTGGTCAAGTGGGTACCAGTCCCAGAGCTGCAGTCCTGCCCAGCCACAAGTGCAATGGAGAGGGGAACGGGGACCCAACCATGTGTGTTGGGGGCTGTGGGCAGGTGAACATCACAAACCCACACACTTAAGATTACTTCCTCTGCATTGAATCTAGTGATGACATGACCATGGGATGAATTTGTTCAGTAAGCTGACCTGATAGATCAGAAACATCCCAGAAAGTATCTCCACGGAAGAGTAGAATAGAAGATTTTTTCAGTTGGAAGGGACCTACAATGGTCACCTAGTGCACCTGGTTGACCACTTCAGAGCTGACCAAAAGTTAAAGCGTATTATTATTGCCCAAATGCCTCTTAACCACTGACAGGCTTGGGGCATCAGCCACCTCTCTAGGAAGCCTGTTCCAGTGTTTGACTACTGTCTCTGTAAAGAAATGCTTCCTAGTAGTTTTCTGTTGGATCTGCTAGTTGAGCTGACGCACCCTGCAGGCCTCTCATCACTAAATCTGGTGTAGGACGGAAGGAGAGGGCACGGCTGGGGTGGCTTGGGATGGGATCACCCTACTGTGACCGCTCCACTTAGATAAACTTAAACAAAATGCTGGCTCACACTCACCCATGTGGGCATTGCTGCCGGAAGCTGCAGTCCTTGCCTTGCTCACTTGCTCCTCCCTCTCTGATCCATCAGCCTTGGCTCCCTGTGCTGGCTCCAGCCAGCCAACCGAAAAACAACTACATGCCTTTTCCTGGACTGTTCTGCAGCTGCATTGGCTCATTTAAGCTGGCATTTATGGCTTCACAAGTGCCAGTCTCGATGTGGAGATGTGAACACCAATCTGGCTAGAGGTAGTGGGGAAGGACAAAAAGACCTCTTGGAGCAGCAGTGAGGTCTTGCCTCAGGCACCTCCCTCCACCTGAGCCCTGGCCCTGCCAGGACTTCATCACTCTTCATGCCCATGTTTTCCCCCCTCTTTGGCCTGCCCCTTCTTATCTGTGTGAGCTTCTGCTCTGCCAGAGACTCCTCTGCTCCTTTCTTCCTCCATCTGCTCACTGGGACCATTTTGCTACCTGCCCACCAAACCCTGAGGAGGATCAAGCATCAGTTCAACCAACTGAGGCTTGAACTGGTCCAACCTCCACCTGCCTCCAACAGGAATAAGCTCCTGCACGGATACCCATAATGACTCCATTACGGCTGACACCTCCAGGGCTGTGCACAGGCTCCTCTTACCCTTTTTCTGATGCACCTTTGCCACAGCAGAGTCCTGGATTTTACGCACTACAAAACCTAATAATAACAACTCCCGGAAGAACTGCAATCATCACAAAATTTCCGCTGTGCCTGCAAGGTGTACTCCATTGACCTTGATTTTTCCAGTGCAAGCATTAGATGATACATGACAATGTATTGCACTGGCCTACATATCAGCAGATATTCTCCAGAAATTCATAGAATCATAGAATTGTTTAGGTTGGAAAAGACCTTTAAGATCATCCAGTCCAACCATTGACNCTTGACCGCAGTACTCAGACTGCGGCCTCACCAGCACTGAGTACAGGGGCACGATCACTTCCCGACTCCTGCTGGCCACACTATTCTTGATACCATGCCATTGGCCATCTTGGCTACCTGGGCACACTGCTGGCTCATGTTCAGCCGGCTGTCCACCAGGACCCCCAGAATTAAAATTCAGATAAAGTATTTACTTTATTTCTGCAGAATAAGGGCCAGGGATTCACTGTGTGGCAGCTGGGAGATGTCCAAGCATCTTTGGTGCCCAAAGCTGGAGAGGGCAGCTCAACTCCCCGATGCACACCGAGACCTGGTCTTGGTAATATGTATCTGAGTAAGAGATCTGGGACTTGCCACAGGACAAGGCCATGTCAGGAGCAATTTATGAGTGATAACAAGAGGAGTAACCCTGATCGGCAGAGGGTTGTCGCTGCCCTGTGAGGCAGAGGAAGCCCAAAGCTGGCTGTTGCAGGTGCGACCAGCTGCCTCTGAGCCGGGCTCCTCTCTGGGGCTGACAGCCAGCGCGGTGGGCAAGCTCACCCTGACAGGTTGGCCATGGGGTGCAGCATTCCCGGGGTGGGGTTGGCAGGTTGCAAGGCTGTGGAGAAGTGTGGGGAGAACAGTGGTCGTGGGTCCTGTCTGTGGGCGGGATGACAGCAGTGCTGCACCGACCCTGCTGATTTAACCCCAGCTTTGTGCGGGTACGGGCTCTTTTTATTGTTTTCCTTCCCCTTCTTTGAGATGTGGGATGACTGCTGATTGCCGACAGCTTGATGTTTGGGCTAAACACAAAAGAACATGTTTGGGTATTTTTCCCCGCAAACTGCAAGCAAGGTGTTGCTCTGCGGTCAGCCCTGGGCAGCGGATGAGCAAGCAAACCTGTGACCAGTACAAACACATGGGTGGTGGCTGCCTGCTCACGATGGGATGGTGGTACTCGTGCTCCCGTGGAGCAAAAGGTCTCCAACGCCTAGCACTGGGGCCTTGATGGCCAAAAATAGCCAGGCCTGTCACAAGGAGGGTGATATCACTGGGGGGCTGGGGCCACGCTTCAAGGGACAGTCTGTCACACCGTCAGAAAACACAACAGTGTTTTATTTAGCATGCATTTCCCTTGGTTTCAAGAAAACTGTTTACAAATAAATACCAAATCGTTTGCTCAGGAGAAGAGGACTTGGCTAAAAACCTTCCATGCCACTGCTAAGTGTTTGGCAGCTCGGGATCCTCACAGTGGGTTTAAGGGAGAAGACGTGGCCCCTGACACTGCTTTTAAAATAGAGCAGTGTGTAAATGAAAGAGCAATTTAAGGACTCCAGGCGATGCCGGACAGCAAACGTTTCTCAAAACATGGGAGCTGGCCCCACACAAATTATAACAGATGACAGTTTACTAAATATATCCACAACGCCAAAACAAACAGCACTAAATACCAAAACAAGAGGTCACTGCAGTCTGTCTTCCATGCGTCACTTTTCTTTCTGATCTGCAAGAGATTTTCACCGGGAGGACTGAAAGATGAAGCAGAGAGGTGGAGTGTATGCAAGCGTCTGCCAGGGAGATGGATTTGCATTTTGGCAAACGCTATCAGTTGTGCCTTCAAGGGTCAGTGTAATATCTCATTATAGTCCCTACCTATCCCCTGTGACCAAAAAAGTGACAGTCACACAGAAAATCTTACACTACAGACAATGGCAACTTCACACAGGTAAGGACTGAATGAGACTTTTAAGCTAGAGACCAGGATAACTTGGAAAATAATAAAGGTAATGAAAAGTTAATTGTATCTCTTGCCCTGAAGCACATTTTAAATACTGTCTGCTTTTCAGGCTTGTGCATAAATGCACATAATTCTGCATCTTTAATTGAAATATGTATTCAGTGTGGCTGTTTTTCTGCTGACAGCTCAGTGGAGTTACACTGTTAATAATCGTATCAACTATTTAGTGGTATTTACATTGCAATCCCGCTAAGAGATCTCAGTCATGCTTTAAGGTTATAGAAACCTGGAACCAAAATATATTCCCAACCCAAGAGCTGAAATCCAATCATAAATTTTATAGTAAAAAACCTCTTTCTAGCCTTTTGTATGAAAATATCAGCCTAAGGGAGTCAGGAACCCACATCCAACAGAAATTTTTACAAGCCATAAATCTCATTCCATCAGTCCTTCTTGCAAATCTCAGCCAACTGAGTCACCAGTGAAGAAATAATCATTTTAGTGGGACTCCTGAATAGCCCCCTGCACAGGTCTCATCCCAAGTGAGAGCAGTACATGGAGCAGGGCAGTATCCAGGCAGGCTCATGTTTGCCTGAACTTTAATCCGCTTGCAGACAAAATCCTGAACTTGAATGCATGGAAAATTGCTGTTGCTAATCTTATTTTGCAGGAAAAAAATTATGTACTTCAACCAGCATCTGGCAAGGCAAGGCTTTTAGCTTCTGACTTAAAAGAAACCTTTTCTGCATATACACTTGAGGGGCTGGTAAAGTTTCTGGAATTACATTTTTTCCTTTAAAATTTTGAAGATGCAATAGCAGCCTGAATTCCCCTTTTCTGCGTAACGTATCACTGCACAGTGGCAGCAGGGCAGTAGACATTTCATAGGCCATAAAACCAGAATGGGCTTAATCCTCTTCTCACACTAGATTTACATTTGTGTGACTGTTAGTGAAGTTGGCAGTAAAGATGTTGACAGAGCTGAGGGCTGGCTGGGGCCCAAGGGCACTGATTTTTAAAGGTGGTGATTGGGATTACTAAATCCTGCTTCCAAAGATGCCTTAGCCCCACTTCCTTCTCCTGAGAGCTTTTTTGTTCTCCGTTGAATCGTGGTTGAAAATGGGCTGTAGCCACCCAAGACATGTAGGTGTTGCAGTGGAAGCAGAGGCAAATCAAAACGCTGCCGCCGGACAGCTGCCCAAGGGTGCTGTTCCCCAAAGATGGAGGTGCAAGAGGGGTGCCCGGTATAGTATGAGCGGGAGGCAAGCACTGACATTGTTTCTGCGGTCCTCAGCCCAGGTGTGTCCTAGAAATATCAAGACCTGCAGCTATGGAGAAAGGACCTTTTCCTGGAGGTGGCAAGGAAGGGAAAGGCTGTCAAGAGATTAAAACAGTCACTGCTCAAAGAGAAACTACTGCCGGTCTTGTCTAAGCCTCAGAGAAAGGGCCTGAGAGGTGAGAAGAAGCCATCAAACGAAAAATGCATAAGCCCTTAGGTGCCTTCTGCTGCCCAGTTTTGCTTTACAAGCACCTGGAGCTTGCAAATAGCCTGTTGCAGCTGTTTTGCAAAGAAGCTGCTTGCCCAGCCGCTGTTAATTTCTCAGCCATCCGGCAGGTTCCTGAATCCAGACCTGGCATTTGACCACCATACTGTGTTTCTCCAGCTTTTGTCATGGTCAGCTGAATACACTGGTTTTTGGCAGGTTTCCCTCACCCAACTTCTGAAAAATAGAGCCAAAACTGAGATGCCAAACTACTGGTGGGATGTGGCGTGCTTGGGAGGCACCAGCCAGCCTTGGAGCATGAGGATAAAGCTGATAGGACCGGTGTGGTCTCAGTTGCAGGCTCATTACAGTGCTCTTACAAATACGCTGCAGTACAAGTGCTGCAGCAGTGACAGTCTAAGGATAGAAGAGGTAATATTTTTTATTAGACTGAGTAATGCAAGTTAAAAAAGTGGATAAACTTTTGGGTTTAAGATAAGGGGATTCTGTCTGCGTTTACTGTTAAGAGTGGGTCAAGGTCTTACGGAGCTTTAGGAGTCTACGAGTACTGTCTACTTGTAGACTCCTAAAAGTCCATAAGACCATGACCCAGTCTTATCAGGAGTCTAACAGACTCCTAAAACACAGTCTCCTAAGCCCACTAAGCCCTTCAGGAATCCAAGGTGCCAAGTGGGATCCAAAAAGGCACTGAAGTACCTGAAGCAGGACTTACACAGGTTGGAGGTACCTCAATAAAAACCTCTACTCAGCTGGTATTGAGGGCTGGGGTGCTCAGCTTTGACTTTTAATTTTCAGAGTGGAACCTGAAATTACATTTCTTTGCATAACAAACCCACCTCACCTGCAACCTAGGAGCTGGTGCACTTTGAGAGGTGGGAAAATGTATACTGGAAACTTTTATTCATGCACAGCACCTGTATTATAAATGGAGCAAAATGAGCCCTGCTCTGTCCTCGGGAGACTAACCTGGGCTGTGCCTCCGTATGAGCAGAGTCCAATGCCTCTGCTCTGAAAAATTTGGAAGTTGACACCAAACTGTGTGTTCAGCATTGGTTACCTTAAGACAGCTACCCTCTTGAAACACCTCACACAATGATGTATAGGAAGATGGAAGTGCACGGTGCAGGCTCCTGGATGCTGCTATAAGGTTCGGGCACTGATTTGTAAATGTAGAAGTCTTTGGTTTGTCCTGTCTTTAGCCAGGAACCATAGTCCACAGATAAAATCAGGGGAGAAAGGGAGCTGAAAAAAAGGTGAAGATACTTACTTTGAGAGGTGTAGATTTACTAATTATGACCCTATTCCAGGAGATTTCCTACAGATTTGCTGTGACTTCAGTGTTATTAACCTATTTTTCTCTTTTGCAGCTGTGCTTCTCTGTCCTTAAATTAGCTTGTGACCTAACAAAGCATTTAAGCATGTGCAACTTTAACCATCTAAGTGTTTCCACTGACTTCAGCAGGAACAGTCAGGTGTTAAAGGCAGCGTCCGTGCCTCAGTGGTCTGCTGGACTGCCGTCTTGCATGCTGGGGACCGTGTCATACATAATGCTCAGATTAAACGGGAGGGGAAAGGGAGCATTTCTAACATGATTACAGTCAGATTTCCTTTTATGTTTTGCAGAGGAAAATAGTATGCAAATACCGCACGTGCCTACATGGATTCAACCTTTCTTTCCTCTTTTTTGATCTCCCTAATTCTGACAAAACAAGTTCCCATGATTGCTGAAGAGAAACACTCCCTGAGGCATTGGGCCATGGACTTTTTTTGAGCGGCATTGTGGATTAGGCAGACCCCTGTTTGCCTGCTTCTGGGTACACTTTCCCACCTCGGTGGAGACGAGGTGAATCGTGCCTGGGAACTGAGCCAGGGTAAAAATAGCTGAGGTGGGGAGCGTACTGCTTTTTTAAAGCAGCCTCCTGGTCGGTCTGATGACACAACTGCACAAAGACCTGCACCAGCACAACGTAACCCAACCGCTCCATCAAAGTGCTGCCACCAAAAACGATGTCTGCAAAACCGCGGCCTTGTTTCCTCAGCGTTGCTATGCCAGCAGGATGGAAGGTAGGAAAGTCCAAAGGTGAGTTTCTACTGTCACTCCTCCCTCCCCTTTCCCAACCCTTCTCTCTCCTGCAAGGGATGGGGTGAGCAGAGAGCAGCTGGGCATGGAGGCTGAGGTTTCTGGCATGGTGCTGGTCCCTTGTTCTCTTGCTGTATTGTCCTGTTCCCAGCTCCAGCTTTTGCTGTGCGTTCCTGTCTCTGTGCTGGATCCTGCTGCCCCCTCAGTCGTGCTGACATACCTCTTTGTGTGTCCATATCGCAATCAAAGCCTGGGAGCAATCCAGCTGAAAACAAAGTATTCTTCTTCTAGGCTAATTTTCCTCTGGCTCCCAGCTCCAGCTCCAGCGCACGCACCATGCCAACATGGCACAGGGGGTTGCACGCAGGGGAAAGAGGAGGGTCACCAGGCCAAAGGTTTGTTCTGGCAGACTACAGAGCAAACATGACTTGGAGTATCCAAACAAACTTAGTTTACACAGCCATCACTATCCTTCAGAGTTAACACTTTATCCAGTGGACTTGGGGCATTTGATCTCCCTCCAATGCTGGAGTCTAGTCATACAAATTCTGCATTATAGAAGGGATGTCCTACCATGAAGCTCATGCCGTACATCCACTGGGACCTGTGAGTGCGAGATACCTGGATGCCTTGTACAAGAAACATCCAGCTCTGTGAGTCTGCTGTTCAGGGTGGTGTGGCAAGACACATTGCTGAACAGATCATACATTCGTTCAAGAGGCACACGGGAATTGTGAGGGCTTCTCATCCCCACTGTAGGTACCTTCACCATTGCTAGTTGTAGCCTGCAGTGCTGCTCTGCAGGTCTTTTCCCCAGTGCCCCATGCATCCATCCAGGGAGCTCATTTTGGAGACCCATGGGCAGAAGGCCTGCTCATGCAGCTTCCAGCTGTTCACCTTGCACAAAGGCTGATCCACGGCAGTCCCTTGCTAGCCTCGCTGGCAGCACCTATATAGCTGTCAAAGCATTATTCTGAGCACAGGGCTTTAGCAGTTCCTCGCTGGAAGGCTGTGTATAAAAAGAGATGAAAGCTTATTTTCAGAGTGTCAGGCTGTACTGAGTAATCAACAGCCAGAAGATTTGGATATAAAGTAGGTATATATGACTTAATTCTACCTTTGTGTCCCGCATGTATTTTTATGGCATTACTATTTAATTGCTTGCATTATGCTTGTCCAATAATACCATTTAACGTTAATAATACTTAATGCTGTATCTTCAAAGTGCTTTCCAAGCTAGTTATGAAATGCATAATTTAAGTGAAAACAAGCACCTTGGGCTGCGACCTGTGCTTGTGTTTGACAAAGCCTGGCAGGTGCCTGCAGTGCTGTGTATGCTGGGACGAGGAGCTGTGTGATTCATGGCAGGGTTAAGCCAGCGAGAAGAGCATGGAGCGATAATGCCGGGTGGTGTTCTGCAAGGCACAAAAAGTCAAGACTCTATGAGAATTTTTCTGCTGAATTTGATGGCATGTGGAAGAGTGATAAAGAGGGGGGCTGAAATAATTCTTCAAGTAATAGAGCTTGGCTTTGATGTTGCATCTTCTTTTCTCCTTCCTGAAATACAAGACTGAAATCTGGCAGTCAAAATTAGTAAATCAGTCAGAAATGCTTGTTCACTTCGAGGATATGCAATACAGTAGCCATAACACAGAAGTTAGGAAACCACAGTGCAGCCTGAATGCAGTCCTTTGCCTTCAACTGTGTCCATGGAGTACCAAAGACACCTGTGTCACTATACAAACACTAATTAATAGTCAATAAAACAAGTAAAAAAGTACACAAAGAGCACTTATGGGTTGATTTGTCGCAAAGGACAGCATGAATTGGAGCAGGTGTTTGCCAAGGCAGGGCAGTCAAGCTGTAACCAGCTTTCACTCTGCAAGACATTGTGTTCTTGGGCTCCAGCTGAAACAGCACTGAAAAAGGTGCAGGGTTCACTTTTGCCTGGAAAAGAAAAAATTCCTTACAGAAAATCAGGGTTCCAAATCTGGCAGAGTTTCTTTAGACCCATCTGTGGATATAAAGAGAAGCCTGAATAAGAAGGTACATTTGGCTTTGTAGCCTTCAAATACAGGCTCTTGCTTGCTTCCACTTCTTTAAGTTGGTTGTTTTATCAGCGCAGATTGAGGAGAAACCTTGTGTATCAGCACTGGCAGGAAGTGGCTTTTGAAAAGTTACATTTTTCTTTGGATAGCCGGCTGACCTCTGGGTGTGTAAAGCAAATCTCAATCTCAATATTTATCTCCTATCACTTTGTGAAGCCTACAGCCAAAAGCAATCCAGTACCAAATGGAACAAATCTAAAGCATTCCTTCCTCTCCCCCCTCCAAACCCCTTCCTCTGAAGTTCAAAAATAACCCCAGTTTGCTCCCCATTTACCCTTTCAGAGATCTAGCTGGGCAAGGCCAGTTGATGCTGTCCCTAAAGCTGAGGAAAGTCAGAATCTGGAAGGAGGGGAAGGCGGCTCGTGCCTGGGATCTGTGCGTGAGGCAAAGGGAGCTGAGCTTGGGGAGGGCTATGGAGGCTGTGCAGGAACTGGAGAGGTCTCCAATTTTTGGCTGCTTGTATTCCTGATCTTCTAAATTTGATTTGGGGGTGCTGCAGGTTTGTGACAACACAAAAGTATTTTATTTCTTTGTATCACCTGTGACCCCAAATATTCGCAGACAAGAAAAGGGTTCTTCTCACACAGGTTTTCTCACTTCCAGCACAAGCCTTTACCCAAAGCACACGGGCACACACCGCGCTTGGGGCCCTGCCTGCCTGTTTGCGAGGGGTGGGATGAGCAGCGTTGTCCCGGTTAGCGCTGCGAGGGAAAACACCGGGAATCCCCAGGCACGAAAACGAAGCCTGCTGACGGCAGGAGTGGGGTGGGGAGCCGGGGACCGTCCCCTCGCTCTCGCCGGATCGTCCCACGAAACACGCACAGCCGCGGGTCAGCCCGGGGTGTTCCGGCGGGGAACTGCCGTCCCCGGGTGGGAGGGTGCAAAGCGACGGCAGCTGCCTGCCCCGGACAAACGCCACACGCGTGGGCTGCGGGGGACGGAGGCCGCCCCGGAGAGG
>VYXH01005332.1:290862-340723 GCA_013397275.1 Burhinus bistriatus
AAAACGGTGTTATTTTTCTTTCTTCTCTTTTTGCCTGAGAGCTGCTGGAGGAATTGGGAGGTAGAGCAGGTGCGTGCTCCTCGGGTTATTCAAAATGTACGGAGAAAAAACTTTGAGCAAGTTTGTTTGAGGGTTTCTCACAACCTTTGTCAGATCAGTGACTGTGTGTTTCTCACACCTCTGCTTCCCTCCTTCAGAGTGCCTTGTGTCCCATCCGTCCTCTCTCCCTTCTTGCCACCATCGTCTCTTTTTCCTCCCTCTCAGTTTTCAGGGCGATCTCCCGGCACAGGACAGACAGACAAAGACGTAAGTGCCATGTGCAGGATCTTGGCTAGTTATTGCGACTGTTGGCCAAGCTAACAAAACTAGCTTGGCGGGCCCCTCCGTTTATACTTCTTGAAATGCAATACCTGCAGAAGGGACACACGTGGCCTCTAGTGCCTGCTTAGCTGAGTCACAGGCTTCAGCCAGTTCTGGGGGTGGTTTTATAGCTCCGAGAAGGAGCACGGTGGCGGCTGTTAACATCGCCCACAGTGACGGTATCCTCCACCCCACAGGCACACACACAGCCACCTCGCATTGAAATCAGGGCAGCCTAAATAATTGATTTCCAAGGCAGAAGGCGGCATGTCGTAGCGGAAGGGGATGGGGTGGTATGGAGTGAGCGTGTGGTGGCAGGGGAGCAGAGGCCCTGGCATCTGCCAGCGAGGGCAGTGGGAACGAGTTGAAGCAGAGAGGGATGAGCAGCGACGCACAGGAGTTTGGAGGGGTGATGGAAAATCAGCGGTGATCGCAATAAACATATCACCCTGTACTGATGTGTACCGTGGCAAGGTTTGGGCCCCCCTTGTGCAAGATGCTGTACAAACATGTGTTCAGAAGTGTATAAATGATATTTGTTCTTCCCTTCTTCATAATAAAGGGTAATGAATGATAATTGCCTTTTTAATGTAGTTATCTATAAAAACATATATCCAAGTTCCTTTATTTAAACAGTTCTTTTCAAATAACCTCAGGAAACTGAATTTTAAGTGCTGTTGATGTCATACCATGTTAAGAATTGAGCATGGTGGTTTAAGAGGGGCAAAGGAACTTTTTTTCTCTGATAAAATCTGATCAAAAATTCATTAAAATAAATGAGAACTTTGTTGGTGTCAGTAGCACTTGGCCAGTCCCGTAGTGTGCTAGCTATTTTTTCTTTATTTGTTGGGCAAAGATTTTAAGCATAGACACAATGAAGTAATTCAAGAAGAGGCATGCATTACTGGCTAATGATCTAATAGATTGAAAATGCTTTATCTCCCTAGTTGTTCATTTTAAGTTTTATGGTGTAAGGGAAAGTGACAAAAGAAAAAAATTGTTACTATTTGTTCCTTTCCAGTTTTTAACTGTGGGTTTTATGTTATTTCTTCTGATAGGTTTTTGGGCAAAGTTGCTTCTTGTTTCAGGAGAAAAATGCCTTGTTTCGGGGGAAAAATGGGCCACAGTTTAGCCCTTTTACTCAATTCATTGTAAGTGTTGTAAAACCCCTTTACCAGTAATTAATTCCATAAACAGTGAATTTAGCTCTGCTCAGTTTCCTCGCTGTTTGAATATAGAAATGAATTAGAGAAAAAATCCCAAAGAGGTCATGAAGAAGCACAGCTTGGAAGATCAGGTATAAAGAGCCTCATTCATTTTGGTTTATCTGTAGTACAGGGATGTGCCCTTACTCCATGAATCATCTCCTGACATCTGTTAGCAGCACTGTTTTCTTAGCAACTGTGGCTCTGTTTTAGATCTGGACTCTCAATGGTCGCATTTGTATGGAGAGATGCGAAGAGACGATCCAAACTCTTCCTAGTGAAGCTGTTCCTTTCAGCCCATTTACCCAATTTCTTTTCTTCCCTGGGGCACAGTAAATACTGGTTTTAAAATTCTACCAGCTGAGATGCTTTTTCTGTGTATGTGCAGGGAGATGCTTATCTGTTGTTTGCCACAACTGAAGTGTTTCCCCAACATGATCTGGCAGCATGGGAGAGCACCTATCGGGTTGCAATGGATTGTGCTGTTTCTCATGTTGAAGGAATGAGCCATGTGTGCCGCCACACTTGCTCTAGGTTTCCCGCGGTTTATTTTGAACTGCCATGGGGCTTTTAGATGTGGGAGAGGACGTGGTCTTGGAGGAATGTTGGAAATGTAGACAGTGATGGCAAAGACCTACTCCTAGCAACGTGCCTGTTTGAACAAGTAGTCAGATTAGGCGGTGGGATTATACATGTGGAGTGCTGTATGAGTAACGCTTTGGGACTGGATCCATAAGCTGTGATTAAAGGGAAGGTGACATTTTATACACCTCTCACCTGATCTTCTTTTGCCTGAATTTCATCCCTGGCCAGTGTGGGTGGAAGACTCCTGTAACTGAGACAGAGGTGGCCACGTAGCCACTGGAAGATCAGGTTGATCTGATTTTTGCTGGCTATGCTCTGTGGAGGGGATCGGGACCCTGGGTCTGGGAGAGTTTTTTATTTCAGATGATGTGGCTGAATTGGTCCGGAGCGTGAATATATGTCTGGGAGTACAAGTGGTATGTCCATGCTAAAGGACAGGCTATGTTCATCCCGCACCCTCCCGTGCCAACGTGCAGCTTGCCCAGGAGGTGCAGGACATTATACCTACCGGACTATGAATCAAAAAATATAGTGTATATTATCCCATAGGATATGGATTTGACTGCAGTCCAAGGACTGACTTGCGTCCTGTGGAGCATGAAGGATGTCAGCAGCAAGTAGTCACTGAGCTTGATGAACATACTTTGGCTTGGGATAATGTTGAGAGGGGAAAGACCCCCAATGTCTGGAGCATTTTGTCTGTGAAGGGATTGCAGAGTGGAGATGGGAAGGCTAAACAGTGTCTCTACACACCAGCCAGCTTCCTGCGACCTTCATGAATCGCACCCAAGTCCCAGTGTTAGTGAGGATACAAAGACCGCCTCTACAGATCACCCAAATTACAGTGTTCACAGCAGGAGATGAAGCAAGCTGCTTCTGTGGAGATGCTAAAGGTCCAGGACAGGGACAGAAGAGGGAGTGATAAAAAACTTCTGTTTAGCTCAGCTGAGCACACAGAAAGGGAGCAGAAAGCTGTGCTGGGGAAAGGGCTGTTACCTCCCCACGGGAGGGGAAATGGGGCAGAGCTTTGACTCTGGGCTTAACTTCGTTCTCTGGTCTCTCGCAAGGAGGCATGTTTGCTTTCTAACCTTCCTGCAGCCTGCTGATAACTCCCTACACAATGCAGCTGCACAGATTGGCTCGAGAGGTTTTTAAGGAATTGCTGACCCTGATGCAAGCAGTACTGTTTGTGGCCAGGGATGAGGAAGAAGAGAAAAGAATGGTATTAGTTATTTGAGCTTTAAGACTCAGGCTGCAAGCTCTATCAAAGGAAATGACAATTAAGACAGAAAACAAAGCACTTGTAATTACTTTCATGGAAGTGTAGGGAGGAGGCAGAAATGTGGGTTTTACAGGAAAAAATTTTGCTTGCTAAATCTTTTGGCCTGTTGGTTGCCAGAAGAAAGGCAAGAAGTTGGTGAATGATGGAGTGAAAGGGCGAGGTAGAGAAGGGAATGAATCTGCTGTTGAACATGGCTTGTTGGTCTGCGGCAAACAGCCTATGCACAACTGGCCACAAAGTGGTTGTAAAGACACTTCAGAAATGGGTTCAGTTCAGTTTGCATTACTGAGACTTCTTTTTCATGTTGGATTGGTTTTTGTTGTTAATAACCGCCTAAATGATGCAGGGAGAGAAAGGAAAGCTGCCCCACAAGCAGCACGTCCTGCTTCTTGGAGGTTCTCATGTAGTGAGCAGCGTGGAGCTTTAGTTGTAGGCATATCTGATGAAAGCTTCAAGCTTAATGAAGCTCTTCTAGCAAAGCCAAGCCCTCTCAGTGAAGCTGGTTGCGTATTGTCTAGTTACAAGATGTTTACGAGGGAGGGAAGCACAGAGCACTTGCCCAATGTGTCTCTGGTGGCAACACTCTTTCTCACTTAGGTGTAAATCGAGGAGGGTGCGTCTTTGCTTTCTTCCTTTCCCCCAACTTATAAGGGTGAGATTCATCTTGTCAAACTACAACATAACTATCTGCATGAGAGACAGTTGTCCAGACTGCTTTCATAGTCACTAAAGAGGAGCAAACACTTGGGCCATGATTCATCCACACTGAATTGGACATCTAAAAATACATTGGACAAACTGCCCTGAAAGTGCGTGTTTCTCTCCATTGTTTCTGCAGAGTTCAAACAATGAACGCGCATGGAGGCATCTCTCTTGTAGCTGTTTAGTGTCAGGAGAGCTGAATCTCGGCCAAGTGTCTCATATTCCAGCAGAGATTCTAGGAGGGCTCCTAGTGTCCTCATTTCGACCAGACTCCGTGTAGGTTGCACGGTGTAAGGCGGTGTGCCTGGAGGGCTTTACCCGAGAGCAGACAGTAATGTCCAGTTGAAAGCTTTCCTCCTCCCCTGGTCAGTCATTGGATTCAGAAAAGCTTCGGGCTGGACCCATAGCGCCAGACAATCTTCTGCTATAAATAAGAGGCCGAAGGGGATTTGCAGAGTGGCTTTTTCAAGGTCACACATCAGGTTAGTGGCAGAGGTGGAAGCAATGAGGACGACTGCTCCCAGAGGTGTGTTCCTTCCCCTGCCCGTGCTCCTTGCAGCTGCCTTGCAATCGGCTGCTCTCCTGGGGGTGAGACTGGCTGCCTGGCACTTGATGGTGGATGGCACCCGGTAGGTACTAATTTTCTTTTTGTGAAAACTTTTTGCAAAATTACATAGGCTGTTACTCATTCTCCTTTCCCTGTCCTTTCTCTTCCAAAAGTCCATAGTTCGGGCACATAGTTGAATTATTGTGTATGCACGGGGCGGGTGTGGATGATTGTATGTGCACTCTCAATCTGCAGCAAACGGCTAAACCTTGAAGGAGTAAATGTGCTTCACTTCAGGCTCGCAGTGGCCTAAGGCAGCATGTGTGATTATTCAGTGGTGTTCAGATGATGTACGGAAACTCTTTAAACTGACGTATCTAAAACCTGCAATGCATATCTAAATGCAAAGCTCGAGGAGCTTTGGAGCTGCTCAGGGAGCTTGTGACCTGGTCTACTCTGAAGTGTTGCTGCTGCCGCTGTGTTATTTAGTGGCATGGAAAAAATAAAAAATTAAAAAAAAAAAAAAAAAATCACTGTCTCTTCTGGAAAAAGCCTAACTTATCTGCGCAGGTAAAGCAGGTAGGCTAAGGATAAAATTCCTCCTGTGTGGAGAACTAGTTTACAGCAGAAAGAGCTGAGTGTCCAGGGGGGGAATTTGTTGAAGGAATTTGCTTGTATAGCAGAGATATGAAGTACAGGCAAGTACCAAGTGTTAAATAGATCCTGTGCACTTCTGATTTCAGACAAATACCAGAACATTCTCCTATCTTTTTTGATACGTGAGAAAGAATACGATAGCAGTGAAATAGAAAGAATGTGTTGTCTGAGCCAGGATTTGATTCCTGAAGTTCTGCTTAGGGGTTCTGGGAGTGAACTCCAAGAGGTGAAACAAATTAGAATTTGATCTCGGACAGAACAACTGGGGAGAGGAGGGAAAGAGCAAACCATTAAATAAGAGCTGGGAGAAAAGCCAGTCGCCAAAAATAAACATTGAAGATCAATTCCAGGTATTTCCTGGTATTGTCATCCTGTTTCATCAACCACTTGGACTGTAACAAGTGGTTTCACAGTTAGTGCACTGACAGGTTTAGGGTTGTTTGTTGTTTTTTTTAAAGGGAAAAAAAAGTGTCTGATAGATTGTTCGCAGTGTTGTTTCTTGCGCAGAACTGGGTGGGATATTGGTGATGAAATACCCCTGGGATGGAGAAAGCAGAGCTTGTTATTGTAAGAGGGAAGTAACAGCAGAGCCGGCTTTGTTTCGGGAGACTGAAAAATCTGAATTTTCTTCCCAGTTATGTGCCCAGGGCACCTCAGCAGTTCCTAAGGGGGAGGAAGCAGATACTTGTGCAATGTAGGTGTGAATAAACACTGCCTGCAGAGCAGTTGTGCCTTACTAGTGCTGTAGGTAGACTTGGAATGGCTTTACAGATGTCATTTGCGGGTGAAAAGCTTGGAGGTGACTGAAAGTGTTCCTTCTTGCAAAGATTTTCAGAAAAGCCAGTCCAGGAGTTTACTGTACTGACAGCCAGTGCGTGGATTGTAAGGAAATTGAGGCATATCCTGTTCCAAGACTTGCATTGGCGGTCACACACCAGCTCGTTGCTGGAGTTTCATCCTGGATGGTGATTTGGAGAGGCACGTCTCTGCAAACTGTACAGAAACATGCCTTGGTGGGCTGGAGTTGGCTCGGGTAGCCAGTCGTGGCTCACGGCTTACCTCGCCTGCTTGGCCGTGGCCTTGCTGCGGCTGCCTGGCCCGGGAGAGGATGGTACAGCAGCTCTGCTTACGCAACTTGCATTCCCTGTTGCTTGACTGAACTTGTCTGTAACTAACTTCTGTGTTAGTAATATTGCTGCCTTTCAGCGAGGGAGATGGACAGGGCTCATGAGCATTTGTCCTGTTTTGTCTGTGTTGTAATAAATCCAGATTCTCACCAAAAGCAGGCTGGACAGCTCTGTCATTCAAGCACTGATGAGGAGATTCTGTTGTCCTGCATGTACAGAAGGAGAATGCATGAAATAAGTGAGGTGTCCTTTAGTCTGGGCTATTTCTAACTTGAAGTCCTTGGTTTTGCAATTGCAACTGTATTTTTTTTGTTTTCGTAGGGAGAACAGTTTATTCTAGCAGGTTACTGCATAGCACCAAGTTCTTTCTCTTGGGTTGTCTATGTGCAGTTTGGCTGTTTGGTCCTCTCTGGCAACAGTACTGGTAAGAATAACAGTCTTCGGCCTGGTTTTCACTGCACACAAAAAGTTATTCTACAGGCTTGAAACTATGCTGTAAATCAGAGATTTAGGTTTGTATGTTTTTTTTGTTCTGTTTTGTTTTTTTTTCCTAAAGCAACTAATTCTTTGAAAGCAAAAAGAAAGACATTTTATTTGTCTTAAGCAATAAACAAAAGTACTTTACTTTGCAGAGCAGTGTAGAGGCTCTGCTGAGTTGCCTGAGTGAAACACTGGTTTTCTCCCTCAGCAGAGGGTCCCCCACAGTCAGCGTGGGAGGCAACACCGTCGAAAGGCCCTTTCCGTGTGTACGAAACTGGCACAGACACACGAACGTGCATGCTGCCCTCATGGAAAAGTTGCTTTGCCCACAAACCTTGAAGTGCATGGGACAGAAGGTATAAAAACAAAGAAAAAAGGCCCTGACTAGCACTTGTGGGGAATTTTTCAGCTGGAAGGATTATATGGACATGAAAAACTTGCTCTTTGGAGCGGAGGTGTGCTGGGGAAGAGTGGTAGTTTGCATTGCTGTAGCCTCAATTGGACATGCTTGAGAGGGAAGCTGATGAATTCACAGCTGCCAGGCTAGGACCTATCATTTAAATTGTAATTTGCCTTTCAGGTTTTGGCAAGCTTTGTTTGCTGTTTGCTAGACAAATCTCTTGTGTCCTTCTCCCTGCGTAAAACAGCAAGCACTGCTGGAGAGAACTACTTGCAGTAGATTCGTTTTCTCTGCTATATTTAGTGATCAAAACAAGTTTGTGATCTTTACAGGAATACTGCCAAAGCAGATACGTTTAGCATGAGACATGCCCTTTCTCTTTGGGCTCCCAAATACGCATTGCATTTCACTTTCCTTCCCTTTCCTGACACTATCAATGGCTCTGTCTGCGGAGGTCTGTTGTGCAAACATTGCACTGCCGCTTCCAGTGATTTTGCTCTGTAAGAACAAGTCCCTGCTTTAGTGAAATCTCCTGCGTTTAGATTGCCGCTATCCCTACCTTTCCATTTTCTTAATTTCCTGAAAGAGCAGATTACTGCTCTTCAGGAAGATCTTTCTGAATAAGAACAGCCTTATGAATTAATTGAGAAACTCCAGGCCTTTTATTGCTTAGGCGAGCTTCACTCAACAGAATAATCTGTTTGTTAACCATCTGACTGTTTCCTTTATTTGGGGAAAGAGGGAATTAGAAGGCAGTGGAAAGGAAACATTTGTATTCCTTCAAAGGCAGAATATTATTAGGAGCCTGATTCTCATTAATATCATGTCATTAATACAAAGCATGTGTAGTTATTATATACTGCTATTTTAAATACCTTTTACACCGTGTAAAGTGGCTCCAGTGCTAATGAGAAGCTGGGTGTCTTTATTAAAACACTAACCAAAAAATTTCAGTTGCTATTCAAGGGAAAGAAAGAAAGATTTGTAAATAAAAGAAAGAACTTCTTGCAATACTTCTTGCCTGATTAAAGCAGGCAACGTTGTCCAGTTTGTTCTCATCAGGCAGTCCCCTGCGTGAGAGTTCAGCTTTCCCTGATTGCAGGCAATTCCCTCCCCTTCCCTTCTCAATTGTAAAAACTGACTCTGGGCCAGGAAGCGCGGAGGAAGGGGTATGATGAGCTGTGCACAGCCCTTCGCTTTTCTGATGGGAACTGTATGCCTAAAGGTCAGAGGTCTGTTTGCACCCTGCAGCACTGGGACCGCTGTGGCCATGCTGCACCCTTTCCCTTTGCCGAAAGGAGGCCAGGCAGAGCGTGGCTACTCAGTGCTGTGCCTGGCTACCGGCCTCACCTGAGCCCAGGTAGCTGGGGCAATGGGGTCAGATAGGGGCAGCTTTCATCTGAAAATGGAGAAAGGCTTGCAGGAGTGAAGTGACAGTAATTGTCTTGTGCATGCTTTCCTAGTTAACGAAGCGCATAGGAAGAGGTTGTGTTGAGGCACTGGATGTGCTTCCCAGGTACAGCACAGATCTTGAGCCAGCTTGTGTTTCCCATGTTGTTTTTACGATAACCCTTCCACACAGCCCCGTTATCTGCGGGAAGCGGCCTTGGGGCTGCGGCGCGGCTGGCGTGCCAGCCGACAGGGAAGTCTGTGAACAACCCCTGCTTTGGAAAAGCTTCTCTATTCTGCCCTTGTGGCAACACACCATATAAATGGCTTTTTGCACATAATTGGAGGCTTCTGGGAATTGCATAGGTAGATTTGGGCTGGGATGTGCTTATGGACTGTGTGTTGTGGAGACTGAATTGCCATCCAAACCCTTGACTTCAGTGGAGCCATGAAGTCACCATAGTATTTTCGGCTTCCTGCACAGCAGTGTACCCTGGGGTGGTCGAGGGGCATGGCATCAGCCTTCTGAGTCCCCAGGCATTCATTGCTCTCCCTTTTTACATAACAACTGTGATTTTGAGTTCTGAGCGGTTCTTGTTGTTATTAACGATGTGGGAAAACTTGGAAACCAGTTGAAAACTGAATGTTTTCTCCAACTTTAGTAAATATGCTTTGGCACTGCGTTTCCACTTGGGAGTAGATAAATGTGAGGTAGACTCTTATTCTGAGGGCAAACAAATGCATCGTGCACCTCCACAGCTCAGCTTTTGTGAACACGCGAACAAGGCATAGCTCTGTTAATAAAGGTATTTTTGTGTATGTGTGTTAACAACAGCATGGAGTTAGCGCAGTTTTCAAACTGTGTAATTGTACTGGGATGACTGATATATTACCACCCCCCCAAAAAAAGAAAAGGTCAAGAAAGACACTTTCCAAACCATGTTTTTAAGTTGATTAATGCAATGAGAAGATCCATTGTGCTTCTGTAACAGGAAGTGTTACTGATGTGTAAATCAAAGACAAACCAGCAACGTTTGCTGGCCTTAAAAAGTGGTGTGGCTTTTGTATACTCATACGCTTGTCCTGGCAGGTTTTCAAAAATTATAAATAGATCACTGGGAAGTCCCTGGATAACAAAAATGTACTGCTGCTCGTTGTCATAAATAAACTAATAAGGCATGTCTTGGTCTTGCAGTTCTTATTCTTTGGAAGAGTCCCTACTTGTGCATATAGTTTCAGTGTGTCAGTTCACACCAGGCAAGACTATTTCTGTGGCAATGGGATGTGGCTTTGTGTCCATCCCTGTATCTCTTGCAGATCTAATGCTCTCTGGGCTTGGTTCTTTCTGAGCAGAGCTGTTCAGCCTTTTCCAAGCTTTTCCCTTTTCAATTCCTTTATCTCCAGCTACTGACAGCTTAGGAAGACCCAAGGCCAGACTTGTTTCAGCATTATCCCAGGCAGTGCAGTCTCTCTAATGCCACATGCTCTAATACCACATATTAAAGGACTGGCTGATACCTGTCTGACTACTGTAGGGTATTATGTAGGATCAGAAGGCTATAGCCTCTTTTCCCTATCACCTTCAAAGCGATGGAAAACTAATGGAAACCTTTTTCTTCCTCTAGGAAGGTACAGAGAATGTGCCATTATTACTTATTGGATGATGAGAAATATTTTTTTCTGCCAGGCAGGGAGAAGTCGTCAGCTCCTCAAGTGGGGGAAGTCAAGGTAGATCTGTCAATGGTGCTGTCCTGACTTTTGCTACCTGAGAATCTGGCTTTGAAAGGAAGGGGATCAGTATGTTTGCTGTGTGATCCCATTCCAGCTGTGGACCTGTATACAATCTGAGATCGCCCACAAGAGCAGTGTTGGCGAGCATTTTAAACGTGGGATGAACTTAGTCTGGGCTAGGACCTTAAGAAAAGACAGTGCTTTAGTGTAAAGATCTTGGAAAATGCATGCTTTAAACAGACCTTATTCCCCACCCCTATCACTGGGTGAAAAAAAGGTGAAACCTTTGTAAATGAAGTGTTGAGGAGAAAGCATGACCATCAGACTTATGTGCTGTGTGAACTTCTCTGACTTAACAGAGGTGTGAGTATGTTGGAAGTGAGGGGAAAAGAAAATACGGTAAAAAAGCAAGAACTCAGACTATCTTGATGTAAGTGATTTTCTGTGATAATTCTTTAGGTCATATTATCATGATTTGGATCCCAACAATTTGCCTTTGGCTGTGACAGACTTCCAGAAAAATAGTTTACCAAAAGAGGGTGGCTCAGCAGCACTTTGCAAGGCTCAAGATGCGCTTCTGAATGTTACTGCTTCTTTCTGAATGTAAAATAAACAGACATCTTTTTTAAAAACCAAAAAGGAAAAGGGTCTTCAGTCGGTCTGCATTGTGGAGCTCTACTTCCTTTGGACTAGTTCACCAAAGATAAAAATCTGCCGTTTCTGTTCATGATGTTGGCTCAACTGAACGCATGAGTAATAATAATCTGTTGCTAGGAACAGACTTCAGTTTACATGTAGAGGCCTCTATGGAGGGCAAGTCTTTTGAGTCCCTGAGTGGGTCATAAATAATCAGTAGCGCTTCAAAGGAGGAAAAGTAAAAACAAGCGGTTGGAGATGCCATGCAAAGATGTCTGTAATTCCTGTTGCAACACCAGTGGAAAACATGTAGCCACCATAATTGGGAAAATATGGGGCATGTGTCTACAAAGGCAAAACTAATGAAGCAGGGATTTACTAACAGTGGGTTATAATATTCAGCTACCTCTAGCTGGGCTTGTTTGGAAGGTATCTGCTGCTTTCAGGTTTAAGGAGTGCACATCTGAGCTATTTTCATGCCATATGATTTTTCAAGATTGCCTCCTGGGGAGGGGCCTGAGGGTATATCTGTGCAGCAGGCTGCAACACGGTATAGAGGCATGCAGGACTTAGCTGTAAACTTAGAGACTGCAAATGGTCTTACCTGAGACAGTATGGAAGTCACACCAACTAGTTTACCTTGCTTCTTAATTAGTGCGCACAGCTGTTTTGTAGAAGTAACCTTAAATAATTGATGAAATACACATTTTATATTTTAACTGTAGTTACACGCGTTGTTTTGAAAATAGCAGTGGTTTCACTGTAGAGGAGCATACTGTATAACTGCTATTTTTTTCCGTATCATGAAATCTTACAGTGCTTGGTACTTGGAACAGCTGAAACACAAGGTTTGCAAACTACCCTGATCCAAACTGTAATGTTAAGGCTATGAAATCCTTGCTAATGAATCCTTCAAATCCATCTGAAACTTTTTTCCCCCCTTTCTTCTGAGACAAGAATGTCCTTATAAAGACCCTGCTTAAGAAGAGCATCTCTTAGGTCTCATTGGGACATAAGCCTCACTGGAGACATGGTATTTAAATCAGCGTTGTCTGTTCTCATGATAAAACTTCTGGCATGTGAAGCTTGGGTATGATTATTTTCATGTTAGTTCCTTGAGATTTCCAGTCCGCTACCTGCTTTTAGGTTTCACTCTGTCAATGTGCCTATGTCTGTGTGTTAATACCCAGTACATTTTTTTAATCTGCTGGCTAATTTCAGCAGAAATTGGGAAAGGAAGAGAGATTCCAAGGAAGCTAATCTAATTTCCACCTGTGTTTTTAGGTGCCCATTGTGGGAACAGCTGGAGAGGGAGGGGAAAAAGTACTCTACCGATACCTACTGGAGGAAAGCCTGGGTCTGAGTCTTATGAGTGCCCTTATCACGGGAAAAGCTTTTGTTGATGGTTGAACCATTTGAGTTGCAGGTTAAGCACAGGTGGTCAAGAATTTACTCCTTTGGAGAACACCAGTGGAAACCTTTTCTCTCGAGGGGGACATTTGTAGTGCACCTTTCTTATGTGACCTCTCCCATGCTGAAGAAAAGATGAGCTTACACAACAGCTCTGGTGCAATTCAAGTAAGTTAATTAACAGGAACCAAATCAATTGGAAACAAGGTCCCAGCGTTCCTGGAACTCTCTCTTTGGCTCTGTGGTACTTCACAGGTTATCCCAAGGTGTAAGCAGTTAATGCTTTCCTGTGTTAATGCCAGACTCTCCAGAAAAAGGGAAAGACAAGGTCATTTTCTTCACCTTCGGTTTTATCCCCATTGAAAAGGCATGGTGTTTGAAAGGATTTGATTTCTTTCCAACACTATAGGTATACATTTCATAGTTGTCCAGCATTTCATGGAAATGAAGGATTTGGTTTATCTCTGTGAGTTTGTTGAGTTGTTATGAAACAAAACAATCGACTTAAATATGAAGTAGAAAAGATGACCGTTCCTAATGCCTATGTGAAGCATTGCTAAGCAATCTTACCAATAGCTTGATGGTTTTAGACTCTTCAGAAGTTGATATGATATAGTTCCAGTTAATATGTTTTATTTGAATGAAATTCAGGGCCCGGGACAGGGGGGGGAGCAAAGGGACTAGCACTTTGTCCCTGTATAATCCCTTCTCAGACAATCTGTACCTTGTACCTTTTAAAGAATACTAATCCTTGCAGGTATGTCCTCCAAGAGTGTGTGTGTGTGTGTGTCTCCCTATCAAAGCAACTGTGGAGTCTTCTGCTGGGGCAGGGCAGGAATCAGAGGCAGGGCAAAATGTGTGTGCTGTGTTGGATGGTGAACAGAGGGTTTCAGGGATATGAAAGCTTTAGCATAAACTTACCTTGTATCAGCTGCACATTTTTATAACCTGCACTGTGGATTTGTTGAGTGGATTCTTGCATTTAAAAAAAAAAAATTTAAAAAATCCCATCCTTTTCTGAAGGAGGCCTAAATTTGACCTTAAAAGAATATAGGAGCATATGCTTTTTTTCATTTATATGTGTTCTATGATCATGTACCATAATTTAATTAATTAATAAAGTAACTTGATTAAATTCAATTAATGCTTTAAAGCTTAACATACTTCCTGCTTTAAAATCCTGAAAGCTTTATTAACTTCAACTACTTTCATGCTTAGAGATCTGAACTGAGATTGGTGTCCCATCACTTGAAGTGCAGTACAAGCACATAGAAGGAGATGCTATGTACTGTGTGGTTGCTGTAGCTGGCAAGGCATGGGGCCAGAGGAGGAACAGTCACAGAAAGGTTGAAGATGCATTTTGTTTTATTTATGAAACTTCCATTAATACTGTTTGTGGTTCTTGCATATTTTCCTGTTATTATAGAGGAATTTTAATGCCAAATTCCACTCCCTTTCTCTAGACTATGCTCCCAATGACTTTAACATCATGCAAGTTAGGTGAACATGACTTGGCTCCGCTTATGTCACCATCTCAAATTTTGATGCATTGAAGTCGAACAGATGTGTATGTTTTCACTGTTGGGGGATTTTGTTCAGCTTTTATGCCTTTAAAAGGAAATCTTAAATAGTGTTTAGTTGAAAATAAAATGAAAAAAATGAGAATAAACTTGTGTTAAAGAGGAAAAGAGCATGCATTTCCACTGATATTAAGTGCATGCCCCAGAACCACAGGAACATACATATATACATTGTTCTGGGGCCGTCTTGCTTGTAGGTTATGCTGATGTGGCAGTGGTGGGTATCTACATGCGTGCTTCTAGTCCTATCCCTCTTCCTTTACATGGACACCCAATTTGAGTTACAACTTCAGGTCGAAATTCGGGCAGGCTCATTGATTTCACCTGTGGATTCACTGTTGCCCAGGGTTTACTATTCCTTAAATATCTCTGAAGGCCTACAGTTGGTCACTGGAAAAGTCCAGGTGGAGAGAATGCAGCTAACTCTCCTTGTGTCCTGGAAGCAAAAAGCAACAGATCTGATGATGTGGTCTGGATTTTGCTTACATACTCCCCATTTGGGTCTTGCTGCTAACTTAGTAGCCTTCAAGGTGACAATCACAAAATGGAATTCAGGACATACAGTGATACCCAAAAGATATTAATACTACCTGACATTTTGCATTTTTAGACTTTGCTTTTGTATTGCTTGATCTTGAGAGAAAAAGGAAGGAGTTTCCCAGGAAAGATTGCATCGCCTTGGGCATAGGCATTTCTGCTGGGCAAACGATTCTTGCTCAGCTATTGCTCTCACTCAGTTCCTGTGAGATGCTAGCCCTGGAACTTAAACCCCAGTTTTTATCAGTGGTAGCTAACTGTGTGGTTATTTTTTGGTTGTCTGACTTGAGAGTAGTACTTCTAGCTTGAGAACAGAGGACTTTCTCCAGGATTGAAAGTCCCAGTGTCCCTTTATTAAAGGCAACTGCTTTATGTTGTCTATTTCTGAACAGTTCCAATCTTAAAATCACATAAAGCCTTTGTGCCAGTTGCCCGTATTGGGAGGCTTTGTTATAACCCAATATTTAGAAATCTGATTTCCATCCTAACCTCAAGGCATGGCTTATTTGTATCACCTTGTTCGTGTGCCTGCCAGAGATCAAATTAGTCCTTTTCCTCCTCTTTTTGGTAGGCTAAGCAAGCCAAACTCCTGTAAAATATTTTTTCTCTTTTCTTTGATAATCTCGTTAGCTTTCATCTTTACCTGCCCCAGCTGGAACTCCCCTTTCTTTAATCTGGTGCCTTGAGTTTTAGTTACAAGTTGTTAGTGACTTGCAGAACTCTGTGTACTCACTGCAGCAGTTGGAATCAGTGCTTCGGCCGTATGAACTAGTATCTATTTCTCTAGAAAACCAGAGTCAAATTAGCATCTTCTTTCCCCTTTTTTCTCTCTGTGACTTTGCTTGTCATCAGTAAAACGATGTCGCATGGCAGGGGGGTTGGACTAGATGATCTTTAAAGGTCCCTTCCAAGCCAAACCATTCTGTGATTCTAAGTGTGGTCAGTAACCCCTGATCTCACATAGATGCTGTAAATGTGAATTGATTGATGTTTGTGAAGCGTTCAGATGCCAGGGTGATGAGTGCCGTAGAAAATGTTGTGAGGACTTAATAATCCTGTCATCAGAGCAGCTCTTGGATAAAGTACAAGGACACACATTGTTCAGGGTGAGGAAAACAAAATATTGAATAGCTCCTCATTAAACACATGTTGTCGTTTCTGTGCAGTGAGGGAGACGGGGAGTGAGGAAAAACAGTATATAGTGGAGTAAACAAAGGCTGCCTCATGGTTCATATGCACAAGGGACTGAATGTAAAAATTTCTCTGGCATTCTTTAATGTTGTATTTCCTTACTCATCTATTCACACGCTTTATTTTGACATGTAGTTGTAGATGAGTTATTAATATATGATGTGTAAATCCTAGTGCTTCTGATGAAAAGGTTACAGTTATTTAGGCAACAAAGCTTGTTTAAGGTGAGTGGTTATTTAATTTTCAGCTTTCTTTTTGAATTTGTTTAACTTGTAAGTTCTTAATAAAAATGAGTGTGTATCTAAGTATCCAGTTTTTCCATCAGTGGCAAATTGAACAATATAGCTACTGTAGTACCAGAAACAATGTTAGAATTCTAAGAAAGATACAGCATATCGTTCACTGAAGTTGCATTAGAGTTAGGGGAGGTATCCACGGAGAGGAAAATGGAGGAGTTGGAAAAAGAAAGTCCTTCATGGGGGATGAGGAGTAACAAAGGTATCAGACAGAGATAGCAGTTGTGATTCTTCTCATATGATAACCACTGCTTTTTCATTTCATCTCAATCTTTGCAGATTCTGCCTAAATTGTTTCCATTCTGCAATAATTATCTGGACAGGAAGATACAAAGATTTAAAGAAAACCTTTGAGGTTCAACAGCAACAAATCTGCAAAAGGCACTGTGAGCCTTTGTCAACCCGGCTTTCTCAAAGAAAGTAACTGTCTTTGAATTTTCCTAATCCTAGTGCTTTCGTTTTCATGGCAAGGCAGACTGGGATCCATGGTTTGTATTGTAGGGTAATGCTGACCACCGTTACAAGGGACCAAATCTTGGATTCACGCAGTAGGAACATTTGCTTTATTCTGTATGAGCTAAGGAAACAGCCTACCAAGGGAAGGTACATGTCTCTGCACACACTTGAGCGTCTTTGATATTATCAGTTTTAATGTAGAACTGTACTGATTTTCTTCTTTTTTTTTTATAATTTCAGTTTGGAAATTGATTAAAGAATCTCCATAGGATTTAATATGGCATCAAAGCAGTCATCTCCCTCAACAGAGGAGCAGGCTTCCTCTGAAATAGATGATCTGTATCTATCGCTGCAAGGTAAGTTACTGTAGTTTTCTGCTCCTTTTTAATGTTGATTTTTGGCAAAATCTGTGACTGTGCACAAGTTGAAGGGAATTCTGAGAAACCTGTTAAAACTAGCGTTACGACCAGTGTAGTTATTTCGTGGCTGGGCTTATTTGCAGATGTTTCTGTGTTTCATGAGAGATGCTTCAGCAGTGAAAAGAAAAATAACACTCTCATAGTACTTTCTTGTGGTATTTTCAGAGCTGTTGCCTTTTTTGCTACAGGTGTGCTCACTGGTTCTTATGCTTTGCTACTCAGAATACATGTTACTGTAAACTGCTTTCAAGGGAACCGCTAGCATGAAAAGTTACGCTATTTCATTAGTTTCCTTGTTTTCAATTTGCTGACAATTAGTTGGTTGCATTAAGCTGTCTTAACGAGGCTATTAACTACAGTACTGTTTTATTTTATTTTGTTTGTTTTTTCTGTTCTTACTGCTATGCTCCTTGCACGTGTAGAACTACAGCTTGTGGCCAAAAGAAGTAGAAAATTTTTGTGGCTTCTAAACAAATTTTTTACAGGTCAGAGTCTTTCATCCTTACTTGCAATGAGTTATAACTTGTTAAGCAAGCACTCACTGGCTGATTTTTAATTGTTCCAATTTAATGGCAGCTACCTGAACAGTTAGGTAATAATGAGTGCGTAAGAGCTGGCCTCTCAGATAGGCTTTTTGGGTTTTCCTTAATCATGCGTTGAATTTTCTTCTGTAAGAATTTCCTGGGAAGACTGATTTTTTCGTCTAAACATATTCATGAAAACATTCATGGTGGCTATCAAGGAGGCTAGTCCAGGCAGCAGGACTAGCACTGCTGGAAAGCCTGTCTTCAATCTGTTTAGGGCCTGGTTATTCCAGGATGGATGGGCTAAGTCATGTTTCCACAGAGCTATTTCCTTTTAGCTCACTTGCAAAGAAATTACTATGGTGCTTCATTGAGAGAAAATATGTTTGAAACAGATGGTGCAAAAGAATATTCTGCCAAGTCACTTTCACGATCCGTGTTTGCACTAATATTGTCATTGAAGCCATGTGTTTTGATAAGTGAGTGTTAACAGTGGTCTAAAGCCAGAAGTCCTTGATGGTGAATTTTCTTCCGTTTTGCTTCAGTATTACATTTTCAGGAGGTCAAGCAAAGACTCCTAGCAGACAGGAGCTAGTCTGACTGTTGCACCAAGCACAGCTTGTGAGACACGTTTGTTGTGCCAGTCAAATTCAGCCTTCAGTAGAAAGACTGAGGTGGCTGTTGTCATAAAACGAGTTTGGAAAACACTATCTAGCTTTAAGGCAGAGGATGCTGAATTAAAGTTACATAGGATTTTAGAACAGGGTTTTATTTTGAAATAATCTAATAATCATGCTATTTTCTGAAAAGTCAGATTGGTGTTTGTGTCTAATAACAGTAGAGGTTTTTGATCAATATCTCAGTGAAAGAGCCTTACTTATTAAAATTCAAATGACTAAATGATATTTCTTTGTTGTAATAATTTGAGCTCCTAGATTACACTGAAATGAACACACTGCAAATCTGGGGCCAAGCTATATGTGCCTGACTGTTGTAAAACATCCGAAGACGTCCCTTAGAAGTGACATAAGCAATTTTTGTAATGATTAAAGATGCAACAAAGGTACAGACACGTGCTGTGTATGGAGCTGTGACGCTGCAGCAGCTGCTCTGGGTCAAACAAGCAAATGGCGACACAGCTGTAATGAAGCACTGAAGACACATTCCCTGACATGACATATAGATACCATTAGTAACTCTACCTGCAGATCTGTGGTAGCAAAGGTGAATAAAAGAATAAGAATAACAGGATCACTCAAGGAAAAGGATTTTTTCAATAATAGGAATCTTGGGATGAGATTTGCAAAGCAGCCAGATTATTGCCAGATTATACATTACATACATATATATACAATATACGTTATATATGATATACAGCCAGATTATACGTTGATTAAATCTTCAGGTGAACCTGGAGAAGTTTTAGAGAAATCTCAGATTCAAGAAGTGGCTGCTTATAACTATTAGAAAAGCAGCTTATTTTTTGGGTGACTAAAGACGGATGTAAAACTGGTTATGATCTGCTTTTCAAATTGTTAAGGTATAGCTTCAAAGAGTATGGCCAGCACTGTATAATACACAGCGTAACAGGAGATACGCATAAGTAGGTGGCACAGAAGAAAAAAGTAGGAGTAAGATCCAGTCTGAATTACTCATATTTTAGTCTACACTTAAATTCTTTGTGATCTAATCTTCTATTATTCCTGAAAGGCATCCAGTGGTGATAGAGCACTTGTCTAGTCTGGTTAATTAGGACAAGATCAACTTAATATGCCAATCGGTTTGATCATATAACTTTGTGAAGTTATATGCCTAAAAAATGTAACAAAATGGTTTGGTTTTGTTTTTTTTTTCCTTCCCTACCATGTGTAAAACCAAACACTCATTTTAGGTATGTTTGACTGTGATTTAAGTCACAATCTTCTGTGAGGAGGAGAGCACTTTTGGAAAGAGATAGAAGGGAGGAGGGGAAGAAGAACCCCCTTAAAATAATTAGTGAAGAGGTTACTTCTTAGTAGCTCTAATTATTATGGAAATCCTATTAAATTAATGCCAGTGGCTTAATATTGTAAAAACCTGCTTTAATGGAATTTCTGTTAGTGGGTTTTTAGGTGGAAGAGTGTTCAAGGATGAACGTTTACTTTCCTTAATAGTGTTCGGCCTAGAAGATGCAGTAAAGAAAGTCACTGGAAAAATAGATAAAAACGTAACTTTGTTCCCAGTGCATCATTCTTTTCGCTAAATATTTTAAGGACATTTAATGAAGCTTGAAGAGCATGAAGAAAATAGGTAAAAAGAAATGAAAGCAATATGATTTCTAACGTTTCCATCTCCAGACATTTTCAAATGATGAAGCTAGTCACAAAATCATGAGGCTGAAGTAAAATCTGCAAGGATATAAACTCTTACATATGCATCTTTTCATATTTATATATTGCTCTTTAACCTTTTCCAGTTTTTAAGCTGATCTCCACAAACAAGAGAGTAATAGTTACCAGCCTCCCTCCCTGCCAAGAAAATTGAAATTGCTATGAAATTGCATGATGTCAGGACTTGGGCTCCTTCTTTTCTGTTGTTTTTCCTTCCCTCTGTCCTAGATGTTATAATAAAATTAAATCAGATTAAGATCAACATTATCTGTGCCCTTTCCTCCAGCACCTCTCTGCTTTCTCCCAGTTTTCTGATACAGCACAACTTAGAGCAGCTGCACAGCTGTTTTGTGTCCGTGCACAGCCACCTAGAAGTGCAGGTGAAAAACCTGGAGCTGGACCTAATATGGATATATACAATGGGGAGATATTTAAGGGAAGGGTTTTTCCTGCCAGGCAGGCTGCAAACATTTTGGTGAACGGAGGATGCTTGCCAGGGAAGTGCTCGTTGCGGTGTGCGGACCATCTTTGAAACCTGAAGTCAATTTTGCTGCAGCTATGGAGGGAGCAGGCATGAGCTCAGGGCTCGGCTGGCAATGAGAACGGGAGGAATAACATGGGAGCCCTGTCCTATGTCTCCTTCTCCCATAGCTTCCCTCCCAGCATTGCGTTATGCGGCTGGCCCCGTAGAGGGGTCCAGCCTGGTGCTTGGCCTTCTGTAAATGGAAGAGGCACAGTCGGGGTCCAAAATTGTTTACAGCTACCTGAGATGAGGAGGCATGCCCCTCCTTTGGTAAGAGAAGGGCTTCATGGCAATGTTTTTAGAACTGTAGGAGATACGACTGCTCTTTGCTGATGAGCCCAAGTGCGGGACTGCAGCAAAGGGAATGTGCAGCCACTTGTGTTACGGATGGCTGACTACAGCAGAAACTGAACAGGGTTTGTGGCGTCCTGGAGCGGGAATATTTTTTGCTTTTGGGATGTAAAGCTGTTTCCCTGTGGGACGATCCAACGTCCATTTTCCCTCCCATGCGCAAGTCCTTCCCCTTTCTTCCCTAGGAGAGCAAACAGACCCTAGGTGTGGCGTTTCCCACCAAGCCTGTGCAGAACTTTTCACTGTTCTTTCCATGCTTGCTGAGCTAATTCAGACACAAGAGAGTGTGTTTTAGCTCTTGGAGTTTGGGGCACATACTTACTCTTTCACTGTTTAATTAACTGCAGAGGTCCTAATTTTTGGCCCTGCTTATTAATCCATGTGCATGTTACTATTTATTATTGTAACCCAAAGGATGATTATATAAGAATGTGGCTGCTAAAAATGTTTTTGAAGAGTATTTAATGATATAAATGAATTATGCTATTTTCATGCAGTTATGTCTAATCCTCTATGAATGATTTCTCTTCAACTGAAATTGAAAATACGGTGATAGGTATGGATAGATTTTGTTGTACAGCTTGTAGTAGATTGCACTCATCTCCAAGTAAAGGAGGGTGTCTCTCTGAGACCTGCTTAATTCATCCAGAGGTCAGGTAGACTCCTAATTCTTACCTAGCATTTTTTTGTTGTTGTTGTTCTAGCTGTATGCCTTATCTGTTGGGGCCAGTATGTTACACAGTTCTGTTACAGTACATTACAGCTACACTTTTTTGTCTTTAACCAGAATGATCAAAAAAGCCCATTAAATGTTTATTATGATTTTTCAGGGGTGACTTTTACATATTCAAAAAGCTCCCACAGGAACTGCACTGAAATTTATGCCCTATTTATGCTGCCTGCTGCCTGGGTGAGGAGCTGGTCTGCAGTTCCCGTAACTGCATGGCTTTGTGGCATGTGATGGGGCTGATGGCACTGGAGAGGCAACTGACATATGAGACTGCCTAAAAAAAAAAAATCAGTCATGAGTATCTTTTTCTGTTTCACGTGCCTAATGAAAAAAATAGATTGTGTAGGTGTGTAAATGTATTCCTTGCTAGATAAATTTCAGTTTGTTAAAGGCATTATGAGGTGTGTAACTGGTTAAAAACTGGCATTAAAACGCCTAAGGAGTGGATGGCTTCTGAGTATGGGGCACTGAAGGCCACTTACATTCCATGGATTTTCTTTAAAACGTTAGAAAAGCCAATTAAGCCCTTAACTTTAAAGGTATGTTAATACCTAAATGACGAGACTTAGTACCTTTAAGTATTTAACCTGCAACCTCTGTCTATGTGCCCAAGTACTGCAGTGCCTCACTTCATGGGCTGTTGGACAGTAAAGATGGTGGCAATTCAGGGCAGAGCTGCTCCAGGATCCTGGCAATGAGAAGTGCAAAAGTGTTTAAGAAAGCCAGGAGGGCAAAACTCAGTGGGAACAGGCTTCCTGAGTTAGCAGCATTTTTTGTAAATTGGATAAGTTGCTTTCAAAAGGAAAAGGAGGGTGAAAGGAATAGTGCAGAAAGGAAGGTTCCCACTTGCCACACAGACATGGTAGTAGTTAAATAGTTAATATTTATATGATATTTGGATTTGAAAAGATTCATTCCTGTAGAAATATTTTCATCACCTTCATTGGGCTTTGGATAAACTTCTTAGTCTTGACATAAAATACTGTGTTTGTTTTTAATTGCTTAACACCATGTTGCTGAACATAAATGCTGGAAATAACTCTTTTCCCTGCTTTCCTGTCTGCAGAAAATGAAACTTTCTCACTGGGTGGAAGGGAAGGGACTATATAAAGGGCTCAGGGGTGAATTGCTCACCCTCTCCCTTGGTTGGCAAGTACTTAACAGTTCTTCTGATAGTTCCTATTATTTACCAGCGTGTACTTACTTGGTTCGTACCAGCAGTCCTGTCTTGAAGGAGCTCTCCCAGTTATCCCTGCTGACCATGCTTTGGTTCATTTTGCTGAGCCATCAGGGAGTGTGGAAACCGTTATTTTGGATGAAACTGAAATAAATGCTCCAAGAAGGTACCACGGCTGTCTGTGGGCATTCAGGCTAGAGCTAGCCCAAAACAACCTTTCTTCCCAACACATGTGGTAGGTACACTATGTCCCGAACACCAGCTTTTTTGTTCTGCTAATCTGTTCCTGTTGAGCTGCACTGCTTGCTACTGTAGATGTAGCCTTAGCTGACCTGAGTGATGAAAGGAAGATATAAAAATATCATACACAAGAGGTACTTCCTTCTGGTGAAACAGAGATAGGAAGATGGCAGACAGGCTCACACCCATTGGTTTCACATAATTGTTTAAAAATTTTATTTTTTTTTTAAAGAAAAAAGCCACGCAGTTGTAAATGGTTCACTGACAGTGATGCACTGGTCTTCACAATAGAAGAAAACCTCTTTGCTGTTTAGTGATGTTGTTTGATGAGCACGGACAGAGAGGCTACGTGTGTTCTGCCACGGTTTGCTTTCCTCAAATCCCTGCTGAGGGAGGAGATGGTGCTTTCCTGTGAGCTGTTGTCTCCGACCTTGGGGAACGGAGGCACAAAAGGCGACAGAGGAGAGGAGATTAAGTCTGGCTTTTCTGTATCACTGTTAAAGGAAGGCTGAGTGTAAAACTGTGGCTGGCAGAGCTCCTGCCCTCTTCTTCCTCTTGGGAGAGAGAGTTCAGCACCACTGTGGTCCATGCCATGTCCCCATGCTCCAGCCCTTAATGATTAGTCTGGTTTGTAGCACTTGTTGATAGCTCATTACTGGATAAAACAGTCATTGTCCAGCAGCGTGTATTGATTTTCGGCTAGCTGATGTGACACACTGCTTCTATGTGTTATTTCTCCTAAACAGTTGTTCTGAAGATTGGCTTTAAAACGCAGGGTGAAATGTGATAGATTTTGAGTGTTTTCAGATTAGCAGGTTCTTATTTTATTCTCTCAGATCCACTTTTTGGCTTGGTGAGTTTTGGCCCAATGTGAAAAAAATGATCAGGTTTTTTTGATAGTTTTTTTATTCTGGGTCAGTGACATTTTGAAAACTAGGGCAAGAGAAAACCAAGGTCACTTAGAGTCCTATAAAAAGGCCTAACAAAGAATCCATTCATCCTCATAAAAATAAAAATCCGTATTAATTAAACACGTGGTAGAGATAAGAATTCAAGAGCTTGATTAAATCATTAGTGCCTCTGAGCAGTAGAGTTGGAGGGGAGCTGGGAGGGAAAACACACTCGGCCTGAAAATTGCAATATGACTGCCTGCCACGGTGCCACAAGCACATCTGTACTGAGCTGTGTGTTATGTGGGCTGGATGGAAACAGAGTGACTGCTGCACTACAGTCCCGGGAAATATTGCCAAGCATGGAGGTTTTTTTATGGATTCAGGAGGAGATTTTATTATTATTATTTATTTGAGTAGGAAAAAAAGCCACATTGCAGCTGAGGCGGCCGCTGCTTGGAAGGCAGCCCGATGGGTTGCGCTAGGCAGCAGCTGTGGGCTGGGGAGGGTGTAAGGTGTGCTTAGGTGTGTGCAGTGAAAGAACTGCCTTGTACTTTCGCCAGGTGAGACATTTGACTGAGAGCTGCTCATGTGAATCAACACTTGCAGTATCTGGCCCATATTGCATAATGGAGCACGTTAATATGGAGAGATTCAACCAAAACAAGACCAAATGTCCTCATCCTAACCATCTTTCTGTAACCAACCCCAAAAGCGAGTTCTCCAAATCAATAGGAGTAGCGTGTGTTTGGCAAGAGCTACAGCTGGAAGAGTCACTGGCGTCAGGCAGAGTAGTTAATATTTGCTTTCTGTCCCTTTTTAAGTGCCAGCAATACCAGCCTTGCCTGCCTGATAAAATTGAGCGCAGCTACTCAATAATCGCTCGTTAAGTAATTGGAACGGCTCCCGCATGGATATTCAACCACAGGGTGTGGTTGGGTCCTGTGCTAACATGAAGCCAAGATCCCATGCTATTTATGTCCTCCTTGGGAGCGTTGCAATGTTGATTGGTCTGTGTGGCATGTTTGCACTTATTTTCTGTTTTCCAAACAAAACAGAATGTTGAGATTGCATTTTAAGTGTCTTTAAGACTCTCCTTATCTTACTGTGTTTCACAATTTCTGTGATATTTAAAAAGAAGCATAAAACAATCCAGCAAGCAGGGGAAATCTACTGTTTCGTGCTCCAACAGGATCACAGTATTACAGATTAGAGGAGGACTGTTGAAAGATGTGTTAGCAACAGGATGCAAAACAGCCCTCAATGCATGTAGTGTGTAAATGTTTTTCTTGTCGCTTACCCTCCTGGTGAAGCAGAAGGAGGTCTGTGGGTCGGATGGTGGGGTTAGGAGCAGGAGGCCGCATTATCCTTAAGCGGCTTGCTCTGCTTTGCGAGCTGACGAAGCTTTGTGCAGCAAGCTCTTCAGGCCATCTTGGATGATGAAAAGCCACCCAGAACTGGGGTTAGTGTTTGCCAGATTTCCAGAGCGTAATAAAGTGTGGGACATGTTCCTCTGAGAGGCATTTTCATGGGGAGAGCATTCAGGTTGGGTTTTTTCCCCCCAAGGGCTTGATGTTTTTGGTATCTTTCACCCTGCCCAGACTACAAAAACATACACATCTATTGCTGAGTAGTCTTGCAGTTGCCTTATGATGTCAAACTTGCCTTCGCATTCATTTTTTGTGCAAGAGCATGCTTTCAGAGGCAGAAGAGATCATCCACTCGCACTCCATGTCCGAGGTGTGTTTCTTCTCGCAAAGTGATGGCCTGGTCAGAGTCTCCTGCTGCCTCTCCCGTGCGGCAGGAGGATTTACCCCAGCTGGGGAGTGGGCAGCCACTGCCCCCACAGCAGCCACCTTGCCTGCCATCTCCCTCCAGGCCTGGGCCATGAACGCTGCTGTACCACCCAGGGAGCTGCACCGGGGATGTGGTGCAGGACATGCAGTGTCCTCTCCTATCCTCCTGGCAGGGCGGTGGACTAGCATCCCATCCCATCTGTGTCCCTGTATGCAGCAGCTCTGAGCCTCTGTGTCGCCATGACCCAAAGGCCCATCCTCTGCTCCGGGCTGCCTGACACCGCCCCTGCTGCCACCTGGTACAGTGGGGGAGAGGAGCTTACTCTTTTGCTCCATTTTGTACCTCTCCCACCTCTCAGGCTTTGCTTGTCTGCTGCCTGCAATGAGAGGCAGGAGCGTTGCAGGCTGACCCCGGCGGTGGCTGCCCATAGCCGTGCGTGGAGGGGCCGCCATCCACCTCAGCCCTCAGAAGGAAGGGCTGGGACAGCTGTGCGGCTGGCACAGGCCAAAGATGGTGGTTTGGGCGACGAAAACATCAACTCTCCTAACTGTATAATCTTGCCCTCCCTCAGTTAATAGTCTATTTGACCTGCTTTGTAACATCTGGGCTGTTAAAAACCAGTGCAGCGTTTTGGATTTTTATTCAAATGGGGAAGAGGGAGCGGATGACGGCTCTTCCGCAGTTCCAGGCAGGCCCCTTGGGGAAGGGGGTGGGTACTGCTTTTTGACCTGTTTTTTGGAAGCCAATCCCTGATGCTTACAGTCAAAGCTGATGTGGAAAGGGAGAGAAAAAGGAGTTTGTGTTCGTGCCTGCTCCCACGAGCTGTTGGGATGGCCGCTGGCAGCCATGTCTGCGCAGCACTGAGGCCTGAAGGGCTGTAATCTCAGGGGCCAACACCTCCTGCTGTTACCTCAGACCTGCATACGGATGTCCAGCAGGGATGTATGGTTTTGGTGGTGGTGTGTTGTGGGAATGGGGTGGTTTTTTTGGAAGGGAGGATGGGCTGGGGAGTCGTGCGATCCACTGGCCATGACCAGGGATGGTGCTGGGGAGCTGGTCTGTCTGCCTCTGCTGCTCATGCTCTGCTTCACCTTTTGGGGGAACTAGACTTTTCTTTGCTACCCACAAGCCATGAAGAAAGGCTTTCCCCTCTCTTGATCTCTATTCTGATGTGAGAAGCCATTTAAACATTCTGATTTTTGAAACAGGGGCTTAAACAACATCCTCTCTCCCTTCACAACTGCTGATGGTTTATCGCTGCGTACCAACCTGCGGGACCCTGGTGAAGAGCTGGATCTCTGCATGACTGGGTCACACTTTGAGTCCCATTTCACCATTTTTTACTGGGGCAAGCACTTTGTTCCTCCTCCCTCCCTTTTAAGACCCCGTGTGCCCCTGTTTGGCCGGATTAACGGTCTGCATTCCCCAGGGAGGGCCCAGCACTGAAAAGGATGCTATTAGAGGGTATGTTCTCCAATGGCAGCCTAATAACTCTTCTCCAGCCCTTCAGTTAGCCAAGACATACCGTTGTGTGGCTTCACCTACAGATTTGCATTTATCACCTAACCCCAGCTTCGATCCTGGTCTCATCACCCAACTCCATGCCTGGCTTTTGCTGAATTTCAAGATGGATTTTGTACTGGTGATTGCTCTGAGTATTTCAAGGAACATTTATGAATGGATGGAGTTAGCCTAGATGTTTTGCTCTCTGGGATGATGTGTTCACACTGCTGTTTGCATTTGCTGAGCTTTTGAGAAAACCTTCATTAGTTGCTCTTAGCTGCATCCAGTATGCTTGGTGGTTGTGGAGGTCCTTGCAGTATCATCTCTGTAAGCAAGAAAATGTCAGCAATAAAATAAGAGTTGAGAAAAACTAATATTAAATTGTATCTTAATATCTGGAAGAACACACCTTAGGGTTGAGGTGGATGCCATGTATCTCTTTGAGAAAGAGAAATAAAACTGGATAATTTTTTCCATTAACCATTTTTTTTCTTTTTTTTTCCCAGTGCAGCGAGAGTTTACACAGAAGAAAACCTTCACTAGCTGGATAAATTCAATATTAGCAAAGGTAAGAAGGGGATTCTTCAGGAAAGACATGCCTTTTGCCTTTTTGATTCAGACTTGCTGTATGGAAATTGAAGTTTTTAGGAATAAACAAAATTAATATAAGATTTTTAGGCACTGGCTGGAAAAAGTAGCCTCTGGAAGCATTTCTTTAATAGTTATAACTGCATTGCATTGGTGATCATCCAAGGAAGTTTGTAAGAGGCAGCTTGTAAGTAGATGACAGTATCTTTCTTGCTGATGTGGTAAAACATACTTGTGCTGGGTTGTGGCACATGTCTCAGGCTTTTATGAGGTTCCATATTTATGATTAGTTTTACTGTGTTTAGGTAAGTGTTATTCTATTATGCAAGCCAAGAACATGAGTTTAATAGGATGACCTGGGTGACTGGTAAGTATTAAGACAAACCACATAGTAGTGTAGGTGCTCTTTAAGCTTTCACAAAGCGGCTCATGCAGCATGTGCTGGGGCTCTGACTTGCTCGGGTGAAAAAGTATCCTGTTTTGGTCCCTTCTTGACCAGAAGCTGTTGAGCTCATGGTAGGTTTGTATTGTCCACAAGTGGGTGAAAAGAGTGAAGGTTTAGTTATTCAGCTCTACAGTCAAATTTGTACTCAGTGTATGTTGATTAAACTTTACCTTTTTCAAAGTTTTTGGTTTTTTTACCACATACCTCCTTGAAAAGTATGAATACTTGAAAATGAGGCTTAAAATAACCCTTGAAAAACTCGGGCAGGACAAGGGGGAATAAGAGACACACGTAACAATGGGTTAGAAGAAGCAGGATATGGCTGATTAGATGCAGGATTTATATTTCAGCTCACTGAAAAAATAAAGGCTGCTAAACATTTTTTTTAACAACAGAGTAAACTGTGATGTTCTGTAGTGTGTTGAGTTCAAAATGACAAGAGATGGTGTGACAAGCATTGAAATTTATTTTGCAGCGTAAACCTCCTTCTGTTATCTCAGACCTGTATACAGACATACAGCAAGGACATTTGCTTTTGGATCTGTTGGAAGTGCTTTCAGGTCAACATCTGGTAAGACAGCTTAAAAAAAATATTACCTCAATCCTTCATCAAATCCAGCAAAGATTTCTGGATATGCTTAATTGTAAGCATATGAATGATCCCTCTGGAGTCATAGAGCTATTTGCAAGTAACTTATTCTTACACCACTAACACAGAAACACACTGAAGCGAGTTGGTCCAAAGTAATTTTTGAATCTTTGCAGAACTTCCCTTATCAAAATACAAAATAAAATTCATTTTTACAACTGAGGATATAACCTGTTCTTTTTGCTTCACAGCCGCGGGAAAAAGGACTTAATACCTTCCAGTGCAGAAGCAACATAGAAAATGCTTTGACGTTTTTAAAGAGCAGATCAGTGAGTATTAACTTCAAAATTCACAACTGAAGCCAGTTTAGGTGGTGGAACATTTTCTTTGTTAACAATGATCCTTTTTTTTTTTTTCCTCCTCTAGCTCAAGCTCATAAATATTCATGTTGCTGACGTTATTGAAGGAAAACCTTCCATTGTGCTTGGCCTAATTTGGACAATAATATTTCATTTTCATGTAAGTATTTCAGCGATGTAAGAAAATTTTAGTAGAGGGGAAAAGCACAAAAATGTGTTGACTTATGTCATTGCCAAACAAGATGAATTAGTACAAAGCAGAAGATTATTTTCTGACATCTTGAAGTGGTGGCTCAGGGAAGAGATGCACCAGTGCGACTTGCCTGTGTCTTTCAGCTACCTCACCAATACGGTGATGGCATTACAGCCTGATGAACAATATCTATCTGCAAATGGTAGGAAGGAAAGATATTGAAATTATTTTTTTTTTTTTTTTAGTAACCAGTTAAAAAATAGGGTAAACTTTGCCTGTCTGTCTAAGGTCTGTAATGATTAAGCTCCAAATAGAGCAAATAATAGTGCAAAGTGGCTCACATCCATCTCCGTCAAGAGCAGCTCCCCTCTTCAGTGTTGGCTGTGCTCACAATGTGTAATTCTTGCTGTTACTATTTTCAGTACCAGGTGCCTGAATAACGTGAAGGCTGTCATAGTGATGTTTCTTATACAAGATGCTGAGCATGTCTCTGCTGTGGCATGAGGTTATGGGGAGGAGGGGTGTTTGAAAGCACATGGCCTTGCTTTGATCATGTTGTAGGGGATGATGGAGCCAAATTGTCTTTTAGCAAGAGCCGAACATTGACTTAACATAGGTGTACTGGGGGCGAACTGGTGATTGGGGCTCAGAAGAGCACTAAGAAGTAAAGTTATTTAACAGTATTAGATGTAGCCTATATTTTTCTTGGTCAAAGTACTTTGGTACTGAATTTTCTGGTGCTGCACATAGGCGTATGCATTATCTTTTCACCTAAACCAAGCTTCTCTATGCAAGTGTAGAACTCTCAGGTCTACTGAGTAGGTTTTCCTGCACCCTGAGTGAGCAGGTGAACTCTGAGCATGCCTAATACATGACACTGTTGACGGCAGAAAACACAGTTGCCACAAACTGCTTTCACTGGTAGGAGTAGAAAAGCACATTGGGTGAGAAGGTCCCTTGATGCCAGTGCTGCTACCCACAGTATAACATGGAAGTCTTTGGGTGAGTATTTCCTGCCAAAAAATCATGTAAAGATGGGAATTCAGCATGAAATAGTTCAGGTTGAACAGACAAAAAAAACTGATCTGATCCTTGGGGACAGGAAACTACTATTACAGCTGTCATTGAGTCCTTTCTAATTCTCTGTGGTTTTCTGCCATTGATGTCCTGGTAATTTTTCACTGAAACCTGATTAACTCTCCCATCATCTCTGACAGATTGAAGAACTTGCCAGGACACTTGCTTGTACTTACAATCAGCCTTCATTTGATTGTTCAAGTGCTGTTGACTCCTCTCCAAAGGCAAGCCGATCAGCTAAAAAAAGTGCTAAAATTAAGGAGCGGTGGAAGATCTCTGCTACAAAGGCTCTTTTGTTGTGGGTGAAAGAACAGTGTTCACTGTAAGTTCAATCCAAGACTTATAAATAGTATGTTACACGTTGTATTCACAACTTTCCTCTAAGTGTGGTGATATTTTCCCTTCTTTTTTCAACATTACTTAGTGACAGCTTAGCAGAAAATCCTGTAGTTTTCAGATGTTACCAGTACTTTTAGCATCAATCAGTCCCTAAATGTTTTGACATGAGCCCTTTAAATATAATACAGTGAAGCTAATCCTACTAATAAAATAGCACAATGTAAATTGAGTTGTTTGGCTTTTCTCTTTTAGGGGCTTCTGTGTGGCAAGTCTAGTGGAATGTTTACATGATTTGCTAGCTTTAATCCTTGTGGTTGGCACTGGTTAAAAAAGTTTCAATAATTAATTATTTTTTTTAAAATAGAAAATGTAGGGTTTCTAGGATTCCCACATCTTGTGTTCTTCTGTCAAAACACTGCATGATCCCCAAGAAGGACCCTAGTGAACATAAGAGGTCTGAGTCACCAATTCTAACAAGAAGTTTACTTATGCTTGATCATGCTTGATCAACAGATAGGTCTGTTGATTTCAGTGGGATTATTCACAGCGCAAAATCTAGAACAGATACAGGTATTTCTTGCAAGGGGCAGGCTTTACATTTTCTTCAAGGGCTACTGCTTCGCTCCAAGATATTTCAAATGTGTTTTACAATAATGTCAGCCCTTTCTCTCCAGCTCTTTGGTTGCTTTATGTTCTAATAACATCCTTCTAATATTCCATGTTGTTAGTTGGAGATAAAGGCCTTCATCAGCACATTAGACACCTTCTGCTGGGATAATGTTTTCAGGCATTGAAGTTTCTCTTTTAGCTGTGTTTTATCAGGGCAAGATTGATTGGCATGTAAAAATCAGCTCTCTGTCCCTTAAATCTTCCTCTTTCTTTTGCTTGTTTTTCTTTTTCACCAATATTGCTGTCTGTTTTGTAGTATCCTTTCTGAACTGTGATTACCTTGAATGATTTTGTTATCAGTGAATCCTATAGTTTTTGGCAAAAGAACAAATCTTGTAAGTCCCGGCCCATTGTTGCGTAACTAAATTTGATCACCTGAAACCCCACATCTTTTCTATGCTGTAACATACTCATAATATATGAGCTGGTTTTGGAAAGTTGTCCCAGAATTCCCTGTGGCTTGCAGAGCTGAACACCTCACGGCACTGCCCAGGCACCACTTAATAAAAAGTGTTTTAAAGACACAAAGATAAATAAGAGAAAAAGAAATATCTTTCTTGCAGTAATAGATCTCTTTTAAGTTCTGAATTTTCTAAAGTGACGGAAGTGATTCCAACACTCAGTGCCCTTACAGTCGAATACCTGCATGCTCTTCAGTGCTTTGCTTGGTTTTTTTTCCATCCCGTAGAATGCACAGATATTGAGCACAAAGTTGATGTTCAGAAAGCATATTGGATCAGCAGGGCTCTGTCTTCAGAGTGTAACATAAGATAAAAACATGGAGTCATTTTGCAAAAATAGTAAAAATATGTATAATTGTAGCGATTGGTAGTACTGGCTGTATTATTGTCTGACCCAGCTTCTCCAGAAATTCAGCAGCAAGATTCTCTATAACTCTTTAGATTTGGTTCATACCCCATTTTACTGAATTTATATTTTATTTCTAAATTTGTGCTTAGGATGTCTGAGGAAACAGACTATGACATTTTGTTTCCCATCATTTTTGGGATAGGCACAGCTCTATCAATGTGACTGATTTCAAGTCAAGCTGGCGAAGCGGACTGCCTTTTTTGGCCATCATCCAAACCTTACAACCAGGTCTAGTTGATTTGGAGAAGGCAAAATCTAGAAGCAATAAAGAGAACCTGAAAGAGGCTTTCAGAATTGCTGAACTGGAACTGAATATTCCACGGCTTCTTGAACCTGAAGGTAAATGTTTTGCTTTTTTTTTTGTCTTTGTTATCAGGAGTGAGATTAATGTAATCCTGTATGTGTTGACTTGTAGTACAGGAAAAAATAAGGCTATGCTTAAGTTTGAAACGGGACATTGATCTTTACTGTAATGCTCAGACCTGAGGTTCTTGATTTTATAACACCAACTGTACTTATGATTTGTTGGATTTTTGAATTGGCAGCAAATGCAGGAATGATATGCAGGAGAAAGGGTATGAAACTTTCCTGTTCATGGGAGAAACTTGTTCATTAGTTCATCATGTTATATTCAAACATTCCTAAGGAAAAATGTGCATTACATATTAATTTCTGTCAATGGTATGTTAACTGAGCTGCAAAATAAACATGTTTATGGTAATGTATTTTAATAACTGTAGTATAGTGTGTGATTATGTGATCAGGCCTAGAGGGCTGTGTAATTATGTAAATGGTGTATTGGCTCTTGTAGATGTTGACATTATGAACCCGGATGAAAAATCAATCATGACTTATGTGGCTCAGTTTTTGCAATACTCCAGGAATTTGCCTGAGTCTGAAGAAGACATGCAGGTATGTCATGTGATTTATCACTGAGGCATTTTTAAATGAATGTGCGTCATGGATGCCAAGAGTATCAGTACTTTTTTTGCCCAGTTTATAACCTGACTCAGTAACAGTTAGGTAGTAGATCATGGTTTGATCCTCTGATTCAGCTCCTGACAGGGCTGAATTGGCTTGAACCTTATGATTCTCCTGTGTGGTAGTCAAGACTCAATGTGATAGATTTTTTTGATGATACAGGTGGAATTGCTGTGCAGGTTGTCTTGTTTTTTCATTTAACTATTACAGAGGACTTTTTCAAGCCTGGTTGTCTTGATGCATGCTCTGAAGTCTGTATGCAAATATTGGGGTAGAGGCAGACAGATTTGCAAATGTGCAGAACAGACAGCTTTAAATTTAAATGCGCACATTTAAAGCAGACAGAAGTTGTTGCTCACAGTTCACACTGGTTGGAAAACCCAGGTTTTCTATTCTCTATATTCTCCTATGACAGTCTATGTATTAATTGGTTATTCACATATCTCCATATTGATAATCTCCTTTCAGTAGGACTGCAGTCAGGCTCTACTTTTGACACCTTCATATATCCAGGTGCCAGGTTTAAAACTTTGGCCTTGCTCTGTAATAGTCCCTGACCCAAAACTCTAATTAGAGTCCCCAGGAATTATTATTTGTTGTTCAGTAGCTTTGAACGGGGTTTATCATATGCTCAATGTGTGTTGTTTTATGGCACAATGTAAATTAAAAACAAGGCTTGCAAAATCGAAAAGTGAAATTTTCTGCTCTAATTACCAGGAAAAAGTAAGGGAGGCTGTGAGCTGGTTGGCTGCACAGGAGAAGAAGTTTACAAAGCTGCTGATCGACACAGAGAATGAAACATATTACCAGAAGTACAAAGTAAGTTGCATTTCATATTTAACTGCTTTCACAAAAAGAAATATTAAAAATATTCCCAGAAACATAGCTTTTCATCTTCATTATCTAAACTGAAGTGTTAAATAAACTTTTAAATAAGAGTTGGAAATATGGCAATGAGTTTGATAAATGACCTCAAATGATTAAGGGAAGGATAAGATAACATTTTTTCTGTTAGGAAACAGATATACGGTGCTTGGTTTCTGAGCAGAGCAAGAGTTTTTGGAGAGAGTAAAGTAGTGTCTTTTAATTAATTGACATAGTTGAAGACTGGGGCAAGACTCAAGCACATAGGCCCTTTACAGGGTCACCTTTTCCATTTCTGTGATAATAATAACAGTAGGTTTTACCCAACTAATGTTGTAGCGGAGTAGTTGAAATGTTTGCAATAGATTGTGCCTGAAGTAAAATTTTCTTTGGTTTATGTTGTAGCCAGAGTTTGTAATAGAATGTCCCATGGGGGACCGTGAGGGCAGGAATTTTCCCTTTCACTGGGTGGGAGGGGAGAACCATGTCCTGACCGCACTGACATTATATTAAATACAGATTTTGCTAGTGAATGGCACCTATAATTTCAGACTCAAATACTGCCTGGAGACAAGTATGCCTCTTCCCTGCTATCTTGCCTTTCCATGCATCACACCCTTTGAAGTTAATGGAAGTCATACCAACGTGTTCAAAGGCGGTACTTGGCTCCATGTGCTTCCGTCTGAAGTCTTCCTCTATGAATTACTCTTCCTTTTTATCCCTAGGAAATGATGTCATTTATGGAAGCATTTCATGAAGAAAAAAAACCCTTTCTGCCTGTGTTGTTATCAAAAAGAAGTGAAACTGAGCTGAGCGAAAGCCAGCAGCAGATGAGAGAAGAATGGGATAAACTGATCTCTCAGGTCAGAGGCATTTCTAGTTCACTTCGTTACCAGCATTATTGTGTTTGATGAAGAAGCCTAAGTCTACCCCAGGAACTCGCACAGGGAAAGTGGGGAGGTGGTGTACAGTGCCCAAGAGGAGGCAGAAAGTGACTGTGTATTACCCTTCTGCTTCCTGAGCCTCAGGACATTGAGACATCTGCGAAAAATAGCCTGCATCTGATTATCTTTGAGCATTCTTCTGATCAAAGTTTTTGGCCTATTTATGCTTAAAAGATTCTTTTGGGACATAATTATGGCTCAGATAATGATGCAGCTGGGAAAAGTGTGTTAATGTATTCTTTCCCATGGCACGGATAGTGACACAGTGAGATCTGGTTGGTCAGTGCGTTGCAAGGAGGTTGGCTGTGTTGTCTCACTCTGTCGCAAGTGGGATGTGTTGGGCCTTGCAGGTAATTGCTCTTTATGGAAGAGATGTTCCCCTGTCAGCCCCATGATGGAAAGCTGCCCAGAGCATCCCTGTTTACCCTCTGTTTTGCAACTAATTTACTATAAATTTCCCCATTGCTGGACCTTGAGATGGTCACCGGCCAAGGACAATGACTGCCAAATTCTCTATAGTGTTACAGAGATTACAGGCTGGGGAGTAAATCTGGGTCTCGGGTAAACATAGCAGATTTGCAGCTGACTTCACTGGAAGCTCCGTTTCTAAATGGTGACAGTTGTTTTGTTTTTTTCTCTGCAATGTCTAGAGCATCAGCTTATGGACCATATATCAGTATCTTGGGGATGGGGAAGAAAATAATAGTGAGAAATTTAATCACTTGTGTACCTTTTTAAGATTAACGAATGGAAAGCAAAGCTGGACCAGATGTTGCCCTCCCCTCTGGATGGCATTGAGGCCTGGCTTCAGGAGGTAGAACATCTGCAGGTGGAAGATTTGCCTGATTTGCAGGACCCGTTTAAAGCAATGTTTGTCTTCAGAGAAATAATTGTAATATTTAAGGTATGCTGATCATAAAGGAACATTCTGCTTCAGTCTGACCTAGCAAAGCACTTGTTGTGAAATTTCTATTTGACATTTTGGGAAGTGATATGGATATGTTTATCTTCTGAAGATGAAAAGCTCTTCTGAACATACCTTTGAACAATGATAAGTTTAATTAAATAACTGACTGGGTATATAAGGAAGGTTTCTGACTTCACTGGGGTGAGATTAAATTTGAGTTCTATCTGAATGAGTAAATTATGGTATTCTTTTTTATGTGGTTCCTGCAACTTGTTTGTTTGTTAAGTAATAACACAGAGTAATTGCATCCTTATCTTTAAACCTATGCTTAATACATACCTATTCAGAAAAGTACTTGGGCTCAGGGTTACATTCCAGTTAGTTCACGCGGTTTGTGTGTTTAAAGTTAAGTATTTGCTGAATCACTCCGTAATTCCATTCAGAGCAATGGGAGGGATGTTGATACCTTAGAACCATGCAAGTTATTTGTTCTGATCTTGAAATCTTTACACTGGTAATAGTTTAAATGTCCTCTTGAGTTTGAAAACTTAAAAAAGAGTAGATGTGTTGATGCCTGGTTAATCATCATAATGCTGTACTTGTTTTTTTATGAACAAGGGGGAAGCTGGGTGTTTTTGTGACATGCCCTTAAAGTGAATTTGAAAGAATGGGAAATAGACGTTCTTGTGTGTGGCTTGATAATACCACTTTTTTGTACTGTTGCTAGTCAGTTCCTGATACGAGAGAGGGCTTTTTAACTGATATCAACTTTGCCAGACCTTAGCCATATGATTTATGATTTTTATTGTTCAGCCTAACTCGTTAAAGCATTTCTAAAAATGAGAGAGAGAGATGTCATTGGTGTAGGGATTTCTTTTTTCCCATTGACTATGTAGATAAAATCATTAAGTTCCTCAAGAAGAAGAAACGCAAGATACTTAATTTCTGTCAAATTCACTTATCCCAGTGGAAAGACATTCTGCTGAGAATTTTTTTTCCTCTTGTTCCTCTAGTCAGTCCTTTGAGTATGTCTCATGTAGGGATCTTGTTGCCAAGTGGTGCCTTATAATGGAAATTTTACTTTCACTTAAGATCTAGGAATGCTCATAACTGTCTGACTGCAATAGTATTAAGGTTAAAAAATCAAGTGTTTAAAATCTATGCGCTATTTTTGGGGTTGAGGGCTGCCCCAGGATTTAGGCATTTCCATTAACATGCTTTTTGGCAGGTTTTATTACATAGAAATGAACTTTTAGCATATTTCTTTATATGCCGGTTATGAATATACTTAAATTCTATGTAATGCATTTTATGGTTTATTTTTACATAGGAAACTTGGTGCTGAGACACATGCCCATAAAATATTCCCCAATCATGTGATACCGGCCATCAGAGGCTTAATGTGATATGCTATCAGTGTGGTGTTAGATGGAAATTTATTGAGCAGTCAAATGAAGTATTAAGCAAATGTGACATAATGTGTTGATTTTCTGTCTTGTTTTGCTGTCAGTCTTTGCTAACACATAGCAAAGAACAACTTAATATACTGAAACCATTACAATGACTTTTTTTTGTCCTAAAGATGATAGTGAAAGTGCAGAAAAAACTGATAGCATGGGTAGTATATATTCATGTTCCTTATATTTAGCTAGATGAACAATGATAAGAGAAATCAGATAGTACTGCGCTAAATATGCATTTCAGAAGGTGATGAGATACTTTCATTGTATTTTAATGAGTAAAGACACTGGAAGATTGCCTTGTGCTGACTAGTTCTTAATAGCTCTCACTCTAATGGCAGGTGACTTGCAGATTCCCAGATGAAATACTCTAGAATTAAAATGAATGGCTTACTATGTCTTTTTCTTCCCAGGGCTTGATGGATTGTTTTGATTCTCACTTGGACACCCTTCAATCATTTAAGAATCAAGATGAGAAGAATATGCCACTAGTCTTGCCTGAAAAGTTAGAGGAAATGAAAAGAAGGTTGTGATCCTCAAATTCCCTCTACTTTGACTATGTTGTCAATAGCTCTGCTATTGACTTCCTCTGCTATTCTGAACAAAACACATAATTTATCCATGCCTTGCAGGAAAAAAAGCATTTTCCACCTAAGCACAGATTGACTGTCAAGTGGAGCAAGCAGGCTCACTCATTGTCCAATGAATGTCTAACTATGTGTACAAAGTGGAGCTCACTAACAGGACCTTTTCAAGATGCCCTTTACTGGTGTGGATAGGAAACACCCACTAGATGTAGGAAACATGAATATTTTGAATGTAAAAATTTCTCTGGGAGTGGGGATTCTCTCTCTGACTTCTAATTTCCACCTTTTAAAATCACTGAGATCTACAGATTGTGCAACCCCATATAGCTGTTGGAGGATATTTTAAAAAATGACCAGTGAATCTGTGTCCGTAACCTAAGACCCTTTGACATATAGATGGCAGATACCCCTTTTCTGGGCATTTAAGTGTTTTCATAAATTGAGCAGTCAATATTTACTGAAAATTGTTGCTACTTAAACAAACAAACAAACCCTGTTATTATCTTAAAATTTTACTCCTTTCATAACAAAATAATGTTTACATATATGTAATTCTGAGTTTTTAGGCTTAAAACCTAATGCATTAATGCTTTCTATATCCAATGATTTTGAGTCAACTTTTGGAACGTTTCACTGTTTGCAGATTTAGTAATATTTGTTTCACAAACTCCAACACCTTTCTTGAATACCATTATGGACTGTGCTCAGCTATTGCCAATGAGGTGATGTTAAAGCTAAATATCTGCGACATGAAATATGGTACAAAAGAGTCCGTGGAATCACTACTGGAAAATTGGAATGTAAGTTTAAAATGCATGTATCACACACTCTGACAAAAATTATTCTTCCCCACCTCTCTTTTGATTCAAGCTTGTGTCTGTCCTCATCTGAAGATACTATGATAGTTGGTAGAAGAGTGGTAGACTTGTGAGATCTGGGATTTATGCAAAGAAGGACAGGTAGACTTCCATAGAAGCTTTCTCCATGTCTTCCCATTTTCCTCTGAGTGACAGTTTGGAAAAATAGACCAAGCTGTGACTGTTTGTAATTTTCTTACTGTCCTTTTTTATTCTTTATTGGGAAGATTTCTTTCTTTCTAGACTATTTATAGGGCCAGCAGTAGCAGCCGTTCCCTAACTCAGACCTTTCTGGGGTAGTTCAGTAGTTGCTGTCTTCAAAAGCAACCATTAGCCCCAGTGTTGGCTAATACTGCCTTTTGCTGTTGCCTCTTCTTTTGCCATATTCCTTACCTCCTTATGCTTTGCAATGAATGTGTATAGTCTTGTTTTGTTATATTTTGTGCTTAGCTCAGCTTCTGAGCTCAAGTTATTAAAATGATGCCATGTGTAGGCCTATGGGAAGGGATGGATTACCCTACTCCAAATACTGCCAAAGATGCATCAAGAATAGAGGCAGAGATGAAAATGCTGATGCCATCAATTTTGCCCCATCTCCTTGTGAATTCCGTCTTAGTGGAATTTCTAAAGAGTTTCTCAGAAGCTTTTCAGACTGGTAAACCCGTAGTTAAATTAGTTGGAATTTCACCAGCATTAGAACTGTGGAAGGAGGCAACAAAAGGTTATATAAAATATCAGTTTTCCTGGGCAGTTTTAACCCTACCCTGTGGTGAGATGAGAGTACAGAGTTAATCTGCACTGAGTTTCTTGATTCAGCTGGTTTCATAAATACTTAATATCATGTTATTTCTACAGTTGTAGTTCATGGTCTTTTTCAAGCTGACAGAATATAGAGCTTTCCCAAGGAGTTTAAGGGTTGTTGCTGGCTCTCCCTCTGGTCCTGTGATCTGCAGTCCTGGCTGAGTGGTGGCATGGTGGCTCAGATTTGTCATGGCCACAAGAGAGGTTGTTTTGTAGCCTGCTAGATAGGACATTTGTAGGAGTGGGGAGCTCTGGGGTGAGATGCAGCTCAGACAGAAAGGGACTGAGGATCAACCCTCATCCCCTGGATGAATGTTCAAAGCACAAGGCTCCTCCTCTGCTCCCTTTTCTTCCTCTCTCATCCTTTCCATCCCCAGTTTGGATTTTACTTGATCTGTGGCAGGAACATATTTCTGTGCATGCATGGAACCCCACCTTTCGCTTTCATCACTTTTTTGACTTAAGTGACTAAATTTTGCCTGACTTATTCTAGATGCCATTTCTTAATATTGCCCTAGGGCTGTAACTTTTTGAAATAAGCAGTCCTGATTCATGCACGGCTGTGACTCAGGCAATGGCATTTAGGAATTAATATTCCCATTTAAGTTACTGCATGAGCAGAAAAAAGAACAGGTCTGTTTCAGACTAAAGGGTGTAGATGAGTTACTGGATGGGCTTTGCTCAGTTTACATTTAACTTCCAGGTTATAGGCTCATATTTAAAAAAATGTATCCCAAGCTGCATTTCCTACCTAGTTTTATGTGCGTTAGTGTTACCCATGCCAATTACTTTTCACTTTGGGCAGAGTTTCATTGAAGAAAAGAGACTTGAAACGCAACTAGAAACTGCTACTCACATCTGTGAAGATTTGAAAAACAAAAACATAAGCAATCCTGAATTTGGTAAGTTCGTGCATGTGAACTGATATAAAGACCTCTAGTTTGAACTGATGTGCTGTCACCAGTTTTAATTCCCACTATGTTTTGTGTAAAATACTGCTTCTGTGTAATTAACCTCTCTGTTTCCAAATGTATAACGATATTCCCTATTTGATGTCCTAGCTGGAGAACCTCAAGAAATTAGCAAACTTTTTAAGACAGTGGAGTCAAAGATTTCTATGTGCAGAGACTATATTTCCAATGTAAATACCACCCTAGAGAAAGTTCTATCTTCCTGGAGTAATTATACAGAAAACATCCACTTACTAAAGACATGGCTGGAAGAAAAACGAAACGAGCATCCAAAAGAGGTATGTGGTTGGATTTCTCTTTGTAATGACAGACAGAGGTACTCGGAAGCCTCCTGGAAGGAAAGCATTATACACAACAGTGGTTGTTGTTGCTTTTCTGTTCCCCAGTTTGGAAATAAACTTTTGGCAGGGTTCTGCTTTAAATGATTTCAGTGCCTCTGTCTAGATCCCTGCTGAGATCCTGGCAAAGTGGAATTCAGTTCATGGTTCCTTAAATGAAGCTGGAAACCACCTCATCAAAGTCAGCAAAGAGCAAGTTGGATCAAATATTGCCAAAGAGCTGAAGAAACTGAACAGGAGATGGGCCAAGTTCATCAAGCGGACACACTGTGTAAGTAACTAGTTTCGTATGACTCTTTTGCTATGCAGCCTTCAAAATCGTATTTTCTAGACTTAGCAGCTTGCTAATTGGAGGTTAATAAATCTTTTAGTCAACTCAGTATTGCCAGTTTTAAAACACGAGGAACAGAGAATACACAGAGGCATCCCATTCTTAAGTCTTTGTGACTCAGTTAAATGCTCTTTGTGACACAATGGAAAATGTTAAATTTTTTGAATGGAAATTTTAAAACCACTTATAAAAGGAAATGTTATTGCAGGATAAAGCTCTTTATTCCATTCTAGAGATGGAAGTAATCAATTTGTTAAGAGCTTGTGAGCCTTTGCTAAATTGTATAATCTCTGCCTCAGCTAGTAGAAAGTCATTATTGCTGCATAGATATTTCTAGGGTTGTGCAACTTTACACCAGCTCACTTGACAGGTTTTTAGTCTGCTGTAAATTCCTATACAACCTACTTAATGTTACATATATTACATTTGCTAGAGTGCTTTCACAGGAATGACATTTTCACTCTGCCTGGGTGTATTAGAGCTCATTTCTAAGTTTAGCCTTTCATTGACGTTTATTAAAGGTCCTGCTGTGACAATAAATGGTGGCAAAAAAATTACATTTTGGTAGGAGATAAGCTTAATGAGAATGCAGGAAGATCAAAAAAAACATGTTGCGAAGAGTGAGGGAAATCCGGAGTTTCCTAAAAAACCCCATGGTAAGAGATGCTTTTAGGAAATACATTCAGAAAACAGAGATGAAGAGGCCTCTTCCACCCTTACAAGGGCTGAAGGACTTCAGAAGTTATTTTTCTGGCATTGCTTAAGACATTATGGCTATGATGTGTATTATATTTATTTTTATGTATAAAAAGGCAAGGGCAAATGCTTGAGCTCTCACCTGTGACTGCCAGTACCGTTAAACTGTTAGCACGCTCCCTGGTCTGAATTTGACCAACACCAGCTATTGTTCTCTTGGACAATTCCCTGGCATAGCCTAGAGGATGCTGCATCTCAGGAGTTATTCTCCATAGCAGAGTGGCTGTGGCTGCTTGCTTATAGGGGAGGAGGCAGGCCATATGTGCACAGGTTATGCTGTCCCACCTGCTCTCAGGGTTGAAGAACTGAGCCTCACATGATATATTTATCAGGATATTTGGCATTTATTTCTCCTTTGTTCCCCATTGGGTGCAAAAGGTGGAAAGTAACCTGAGTGGTGACTATGTGTTGAAGGATAGTGGAGGGACCCATGAACCAATGATGGATATGAACATCTTACCCTGCTCTTTGTTTATAGCTTGGTGAAGAGAGCACAGATGCTGCTGAAAAAAACAGGGAGCTTCCAAGGAGCCTGGAGAAAATTGAAGAGCTCCTTGGAGGGGTGGACAGCTGGGCAGCAGAGATTGGATGGCTGCTTGGCGAGATCAGTCATGAGGGGCCTGTGCAACCTGAGATGGAGGAACATTTGCAGGTGAAAATGGAAATACACTGCTTAAAATACTTGTTCATCAGATTCTTATCTTTCAGTACGTATTAGTGGCTGGGGTAAAATGAGCCGTCATCAGTGAAGCAGAAATGAATGTGGATTTTGTGCTGTAACACTGGTAAAAATTCAAGGCAATGTTAGTGTTTTATGTTATTTGCCAGGATCGCTCCCAGATGAGATATAAATGATTCTTCCAACATCAATGAGTCCATATGACAAACAGTTGCCAATGAAGTGCTGTTGGTGCCTCTGATCAGCAGCTTGTTCTTGAGTGATATTAATTACTCCCTCTCCAGCACAGCATTCGCAGCAGACTAAAACCTTGCAAGGTGCCGAGTTGTGAATTTCCTCTGGTCATACAGTGCTTTCTATTATTTACCCTGCAGTGCAGGGAGGAGGTTTGGGACAACTTGACTGTATTCAAGGTTTACCTGTCAAAAATTGGAATACTTGAAGTATTTTCAGCAGCATACCGGGTAATTTGTGCATCTCAGCTTATAAGCAGTTGCACTAAACATCCACAATGAGCACTGATGAATTTCTTGTTACTTCCACTAGTCTCTATTGTTTCCTGTGTCTCTCTGCCAGGGGTTACTCTTTCCTCCCCCTAGCAGATGGCTGGTGGAAACACGTATATATAACTCAGCAGCTTCGGTACAAAGTCTGATTTTTCTTCACCTGTCAGTGAAGGTGAGACTGAACAAAGATGCCAAGCTTTGCACTGGAGAAGCTGAAGCACTGTCCTATGTTGCCTTTTGCTATTTCTGCAACGAGGCCAGTATAACCTAATGGTAGGAAGGTAACCACCAGAAGGAGGTTTGATTGGAGCTCTTCTGTCTAAGAGCTAAAATTAAACAGAGATCATCTTTGATACATTAAATCCATCTACAATAACTGTGAACCAAAATTAGTGTTACTCTACTTTTGATTTGTGCCTTCTTGCGCTGTGTTTATTGACAGAATTAGGAGTGTGAACCTATGAAAAGAATCTATTAATCTTTTTGTAGTTGTCGGCCTATGTTTATAACATAAACGTCATTTTGCAGTGTGACACTAGTTTGTTAAAAACAAAGAAGTAACAAAAGACACCCCAAAATACAGCCTCCAAAAATGTCACTGGTATTGTATCTATGTCTGTGAGCACAAGAGATCAGGTTGCTCATTACCTGCAGTACAATAGGTTTGAGATCCAGAATAAAGCACCGATTATCATTAGCAGAATGCTAATTGTCAACTTCAAACAGGAAAACATGTTGAATATTCATAGCCCAAAACAGCTCTAATAACAACATTTCATGATAAATATTTAAATATGACACATTACTTTTGCATGCAAAATACCCAGCTGCTTCCTGCCTCTTAGTACTGAATACCGCAAGAAAATTTGAGCCTTGATATGTGCTTACTTTTGGATGACTTCATGATCAGATGATGCATATCCAAATGTGTGGTTTGTACATTCATTTGGAAAGCTGTTTGGATGGCAGAGCATTTTAAAAATACTTCTAATTGGCTCTGAGACAAAGACATGGAAGGTATCTCATTGACAGAAAGACTATTTCAGCAAACAGAATCCCCTGTGGATGGCAGCAGACTTCTTTCTCTCTACACAGAGATTTTGCAGTGCAATACACTGACCATAACTGGAATATAAGATTTTTCCTTGACTAAATATTGACCATCTATGATCAAGCTGGCTTTTTCATGCAGTTCCTTTAAACAAAAAGACATAAATACTGAAGAAGCTTCTAATGCTTTTCATTCACCCAGAGCTTGGCTGCAAGGGGAACCTCATGCCAAGAACAAGTTGTGGCAGCAGAAGAGATATTGCAATCCCTGATGCAAAATGTTTCAGGTCAGGCCTCCCAACACCATTCTTACACGACTGGGCTGCAGGCACGAATTAAAGAAGCTAGAGGCAAAATAGAGGTACTCCTTTTTTATTGTTATTGTGCTTTATATACACAGACATCTCTAATTTTAGCATTATGTGATCAGGAAGACTCTTTTTCATTTGTGCAAAATAAAAAAGGGTCTATACTATTGGAATCAGTCTCCCAGACTCTTGCTGGGGCAAAAACTAGAACATTTCAAAGATCAGTATCTCAACTCAAAAAAACTTGAGTGATGTTATGAAGCAATAGCTTTATGTAATTACTGACACTCAGGCATATTCTGAAGAGTCTTTTTCTTCCAAGGCTGTCATGGGTGACATGAACAACATCTTGTCCAAATCTGAGAAGAGACCCTCAGAGAAGGAGGCTTTGCTCAATTTTGAAGAATCCCAGAAAGAACTTGAGGCCTCTATTTCAAAGGCTGTGCAACTTGTCAGTCAAAAATTAAGTCCTGAAGAATGTATTTCAAGATGTGAGGTGGGTTTGTTTTCTGAATCAGCTGAATTTGAGTATTTCTTGTGCTATTTAGTATCTAAAAGGCTCAAGTACCACAGTGAGAAAAATAATAGAATTTTTTTTTTTCTAATACCTATTAATGTTTTTCTCATCTTTCTGATTTAGTACTGTTTGCATATATTAACTTGGCAAACAGCTTGAATGAAGAAATGTAAATCGGTATTCGGTTCACTGTCTTAAGTAACTCGATCATCCCAACAGAACTCATCATGTTCTGAACTACAGCCATTTGTTTGCCTGATTAATAATTAAGATTCCCATGAAGAATCACATGCCTGAATTCTTGGTCAGGTTTTTAAAGTGTGATTATAAATGCTGAATCACCTCTTTTTCCTAGAGGCTAACTGGTAAATAAAGTGCCTGATCTCAAAATCCTGGATCATAGACTCATAGAATGGTTTGGATTGGAAGGGATCTTTAAGATCATCTAGTTCCAACCCCCTTGCCATGGGCAGGGACACCTCCCACTAGACCAGGTTGTTCACAGCCCCATCCAACCTGGCCTTGAACACCTCCAGGATGGGCCATCCACAACTTCCCTAAGCAACCTGTTCCAGTGTCTCACCACCCTCAGAGTAAAGAATTTCTTCCTAATATCTAATCTAAATCTACCCTCTTTCAGTTCAAAACCATTACTCCTCGTCCTGTCACTGCATTCCCTGATAAAGAGTCCCTCCCATCTTTCCTGTAGGCCCCCTTTAAGTAGTGCAAGGCCGCTATAAGGTCTCCCCAGAGCCTTCTCTTCTCCAGGCCGAACAACCCCAACTCTCTCAGCCTGTCCTCGTAGCAGAGGTCCTCCAATCCTCTGATCATCTTCATGGCCCTCCTCTGGACCTGCTGCAGCAGGTCCATGTCCTTCTTATGTTGGGGGCTCCAGACCTGCATGCAGTAGTCCAGGTGGGGTCTCACCAGAGCAGAGTAGAGGGGCAGAATCACCTCCCTCGACCTGCTGGCCGCGCTTCTTCTGATGCAGCCCAGGATACGGTTGGCCTTCTGAATTGCAAGTGCACTTTGCTGCCTCATGTTGAGCTTCTTATCCACCAACACCCCCAAGTCAATCTCCTCAGGGCTGCTCTCAATCCATTCTTCACCCAGCCTGTATTTGTGCATGGGATTGCCCTGACCCACGTGCAGGACCTTGCACTTGGCCTTGCTGAACTTCATGAGGTTCGCACGGGCCCACCTCTCGAGCCTGTCTGGGTCCCTCTGGATGGCATCCCTTCCCTCCAGCGTGTCGACCGCACCACACAGCTTGGTGTTGCTGGCAAACTTGCTGTGGTGCACTCAATCCCACTGTCCATGTTGCCAGCAAAGATGTTAAACAGCGCTGGTCCCAGTACCGACCCCTGAGGAACGCCACTCGTCACTGGTTTCCAATTGGACATCAAGCCATTGACCGCAACTCTTTGAGTGTGACCATCCAGCCAATTTCTTATCCACTGAGTGGTCCATCTGTCAAATCCATGTCTCTACAATTTAGAGACAAGGATGTCGTGTGGGATAGTGTCAAATGCCTTGCACAAGTCCAGGTAGACGATGTCAGTGCTCTTCTCTTATCCACCAATGCTGTAACCCCACTGTAGAAGGCCACTAAATTTGTCAGGCGTGATTTGCCCTTAGTGAAGCCACGTTGGCTGTCACCGATCACCTCCTTATTTTCCCTGTGCCTTAGCACAGTGTCCAGGGGGATCTGCTCCCTGATCTTCCCAGACACAGAGGTGAGACTGACTTGCCTGGAGGGAGCTCCCCGGGTCTTCAATTTTCTCCTTTTTTAAAAATGGGGGTTATGCTTCCCCTTTTCCAGTCAGTGGGAACTTCACCGGACCTCTTAAAGGAGTCCTTAGTGAGGTATCAAAAATGGAAGTGCCCAAAATCTGTGTTGCCTCATCTTACACAGCAAGTCCTGGGTGGCCGTGTGCCAGGAGCAGCACAATGCCTCACTCCAGGCCATCTCATAGGGTCCCATCACACTGATCCAGACATTTCACCCGATCTCTGACAGGCATGGGACATGGCCCCGTATATTCCGTAGAAATGATGCAAAGTTCAGGGACCTTAATCGTTCTTCTTTGGTACCAAATTTGTCCCTAAAAGAGGAGTTACAAGGACAACATCTGCTTTTCTCCAAAAAGCATACACTTATATTGTCTGCAACCTTTTAGCAGGTATGCAAGGGTGGAGAATATCCTCATACCCGTACAAGGGCCATCACAGCCCATACATGCAATGTATACATGCTTTATCCATGGTTTTTGTATTCTGCTGATGTAATTTTATTAGGTAAATAAGCTACATTCAGTTCTTTTTATTTTTCATTGTGGTGCTTTTCTTGCAGGAAGCTTTTAATGGTCTGGACAATAAAGTTCTTGACAAATTTTTGAAAGCAGCTGAACAACTGAAAAATATTTCATCTGACCACGAAAAACTGATAGTGGAAGAAAAGAGTAAAGATGTTCGTAAAAGATGGGAGGTGAGATAATATTGGAAGGAGAATCCACTGTATGTTCTCATTAGGCCTGGCATCTTTGAAAAACATTTTTTGTCACAATATGTTCTGAGGTTTCTATTTGCTTTGTAATACCATCTCACAATCTCACCAGGATAATGTGTTTTGAATTTTACAGGCAGTTCATAATGAAATTGTATCCTGTGTCCAGCTCATAATAGACAGGGAAAAAAAGAAATTTAACGCAACTTTAAAAAAAGTCAATAAGCAATTAGGCAAAGAGAAGAAACTCCTAAGTATGGATAAAACCAAAGGGCTCATCAAGGAACATGAGGTACCTGCCACACTCCTTTTCTGCTTACCTACCTCTCTTTGTGAATGCATTGTATGTCCTTCTTGCTCCTTTTTAGGTACATTTTTGCAGCCTGTGTTTGTGGAACAGCGCCCTTATGCTTGATGTTCTGTAAACACAGAACAAAGAGGCCACCCAAATTATTTCTTTACCTTTTCTGACTGCAGATGTTAGTCTCCTTGCAGACTATTAGAATTACATCCTTGTTATGTGGATGATATGTTTTTCCCTTTTTTTTTTAAGACAACCTTGAAGCATTAAAAGAGATTTAGCTGTGCCAAGTGTAAAAATAGGAAATGGTTGTGTTCTCTGACTCCCTTGATTTGTTACAGTTGCATAGCTGGTGTTAGGTGCCTTCAGGTGGGCGTGTCTTCTTACAGTGCAATAGCTGCACTTTATTTCTGTGTTTGTGCTGTGTATAAATTAACCACAGAGTTACACTAAGATATTCGTATTCCACTTGCCAGGGTGAGTCATGGTGAATCTTACATATTTCATAACCAATGGGTTTTATACTTCATTGCTTCTAGTATTTTCCTTCATCCTCCTCTTTGAGATGTCTTGATGTGTCCAGTTTACCACTTATAAGGGTAGGAAATTGCTCTCCTGATGCAATTGTGGTCTTCACTGAATTCAGTGGAATTTTAGTCTTTGCTTCTCATGGGTTCTTGTTCAGCAAATATTACATATGCAAGAGTGAAGAGAAATAAGCGTTCTTGGATGCGTTCCTTCTGGTCATGTCTGTATTAGATTTTTGGCAGATCTTGATTTCACCGTATAAAGTATAATTATTGATAGGGAATATTTTAAGGAAATTTTCCAATTCTACTTTTTCTGTAGTCAATGGAACATGTATATCTGATGTCAGTGTGAAGAGGACTTGGGACCAACGTAGCTAAAATTGTAGTAACATAACAAATTTCAAAATCAAGCAGGAGTTGGTATAGTCTTGTGAATACAGGTGGGGAACATGTTGCCAGAAATCCTTATTTCTTTCCTGGCTCTATTTGAAAAACAATCGAGGGGAAATAAATGTTTCTCTCCTCGTTTGACAGTTTACACTTTAAGTGCACTCATCCAAGAAGGCAATGGAAATAGAAAAAAAATGTATGAGAATAATTGCATATCCTTATGACTTAACATGAGTTTATTATATTGTTTTTCTCTGTTTAGGCCTTTTTTTCACGTGAAGGCAGCCTGAGGGAACTTAGCAAGTCATTAGAAGACCTTAAAATATTGGGAAGACTATCAGAAGAAACTGTCCCAGGCATACAGACACTGACTGCAGACTGTGAAAAAAAGCTAGAAAAGCTTCAACAAATTGTGGGAGATACTTACACAGCCCTGCTGTCTCGTGCTGGAAAAGGACAGTCATCTAAGAAAGAGTGGGTGACTGAGTGCATGATGTGTTATAGCTTCATAGAAATCAGATCTATGGATAGATTTTGTGATACTGTAAATGTACTACCAAGTACGTTACTATGTACGTTACTACAGGCAACTGTACATTTAAACATTAAGTATTACGTTCATAAACTAGCAAGTACAATGTTTGATTATCGTCCAACAGGGCTGCGCTGTTTTTAATCATTAGCCAGGATGTCATAAATTAATCATTAGCCTCCATGTCATGGAGACATGGTGGGATGGCTCCTATGACTGGAGTGTTGGAATGGAAGGATACAGGCTCTTCAGAAAGGACAGGCAAGGGAGATGAGGGGGGGTGCCCTCTATGTCAAAGACCAGCTGGAGTGCATGGAGCTCCACCTGGGGATGGATGAGGAGCAGACCAAGAGCTTATGGGTCAGGATTAAAGGGAGGGCAGGGACAGGTGACATTATAATGGGGGTCTGCTACAGGCCACCTGATGACGAAGACTGAGCAGATGAGGCCCTCTATAGCCAGATAGGAGCAGCCTCATGTTCACAAGCTCTGGTCCTTGTGAGGGACTTCAGCCACCCTGAT
>VYXH01005335.1:1058-21228 GCA_013397275.1 Burhinus bistriatus
CCTGTACTCAGCACTGATGTGGCTGCACCTTGAATACTGTGTTCAATTTTGGGCCCCTCACTACAACAAAGACACTGAGGTTCTGGTGCACGTCCAAAGAGCAACGAAGCTGGTGAAGGGTCTAAACCACAAGTCTTATGAGGAGTGGCTGAGGGAACTGGGGTTATTTAGTCTGGAGAAAAGGAGGCTGAGGGGAGTCCTTATCGCTCTCTACAGCTACCTGAAAGGAGGTTGTAGCAAGGTGGGGGTTGGTCTCTTCTTCAAAGTAGCAAGTGATAAGATGACGAAATGGCCTCAAGTTGCACCAATGGAAGTTTAGATTGGATATTGGGAAAAATTTCTTCACAGAAGGGGTTATCAAACATTGGAACAGACTGCCCAGGGAAGTGGTTGAGTCACCATCCCTGGAGGTATTTAAAAGACATGTAGATGTGGTGCTTAGGTACGTGGTTTTGTGGTGGATGTGGCAGTGTTAGGTTTATGGTTGGACTCGATTGTCTTAAGGGTCTTTTCCAGCCTAAATGATTCTATTATCTGTTTCTGATCAGGCAATGTTTAGCAGATACTTACAATAATATGGCCTGTGTTGGTCTGCCTGGTTAATGCTGATCCTTATGCTCTTAACTGGCTCATTATAAATCTCAAGGCAGAGTTCCATGAACTCCTGCTGCTCTTTTACATGAAGGGCAATTTTCCCTTCCTTGTCTTCCCAGCCCTAGTTTGGCTACAAGGAGATTAGGGGAGATTGTGTAACAAGCTTTGCTAAAGTCAAGGTATACAATATCTGCTGCTCCCTTCTTGTCCGTACAGACAGTCATCTCATCACAGAAGGTAATCAGGTCAGTCAGGCACAATTCATCCTTGGTAAATCCATTCTGGCTATTCCCAGTCATCTTCCTGTCCTTCCTGTTCCTGGAACTAGCTTCCAGAAAGACTTGCTCCATGACCTTCCCAGAGATTAAGCTGAGACTGACCAGCATGTATTTGCTCACATCCTTCTTGAAGTGAAGCATTATGTTTGCCTTTTTCCAAACATTAGTAACCTCTTTCAATTATTATGACCTTTCAAATATGATGAAAGCAGCCTCATCATGACACCAGTAAGATCCTCCTGCACCCCAGGTACAAGGTATCTGGTCCCATGGACTTGTATGTGTCCAATTGACTTATTCATTCCTTAATGACATCATTTTCTGCTGCGGGTAACACTTCCCTCCCACAGACTCTGATTGTAGACTCTGGAAACTGAGAAGCCGAAGGGCAGAACTGACTAGTAAAAAAGAGGAAAAAAAAGCACTGAATACCTCACCTTTTCCCATATCCTCTCACTGAGCTGTGGAGCCTTATTTTCCTTTAGCTTTACTTTTGCTCCTAGTGTACTTACAGAAGCCATTCCTGCAGATCTTCACATTTCTCACTCGTCAAAAATTCATCTGAGATTTGTATTTTCTAACATTATCTGTGTGTATTCAGACAGTGTCTTTACATTCCTCCCAGGCAGTAGTCTGTTCTTGCTTCCACCTTTGGTCGACTTCCTTTTTGCATTTGGGCTCAGGAACATATTTATCCATGCTGTCTTCTTTTGCGTTACGTTAGGTTCTCTTTACATTGTGTTTCGTACTTGGAAGGGCTTTCTACTTCAGCCCTGACAGAATGTGAGATATCCAATAAATGAATATATTCAGAGTTTGTGTAACAAAAATAATCTGCCTTACTAGGGCATACATTACCTAGAATAGCCACGTAATGCCATTGACAAAGTAGAACGTGCTGTTCAGAACACAATCAGTAAAATCCAGTGTTTCCTAAAAGTGCCTGACTTCTTGCACACGCACACCTAAGTAACATGCACCTCAAAATCCACAACTCAAAGCAACCAAGTTTCCTGCATTACTGCAAAGAAATGCATCGCCCATGGACAAGTCAGACACTTGCCAAAGCAAGGATCTGCATTGCTCTATTGAAGGAGGGCTGAATGACTTCGAGTTCTACCCCTTCTTCCTCCCCTGAAATGGTCTCTTTCCCATCTTTCATGAATGGTTAAATAAATATTTCATACAGTTTTGGCAAAACAAAATCTGAAGAACTCAAAAAAACAGTGTACTATTCCAATAGCTTTGAGAACTCCTGCAAACAATTAACCCAGTTCCTACATCCACGTAGCTGGAATTCTTAACTGCTCTCATTTCCCACAATGTTTACTTCTGACTGTTGTGCTTGAGACATTATTAATTGTATTTGCCAATTAAGTTATTTTTAATCTCCATTTCTAACAATGAAAACATATAGAATCAAAAATTAAATGTAATTCCAACAATAACACAATATATGCTATTTGCAAATTCAAGTAACAAAAAGTTTCTTAATACAGCCCAGCAACAACACTTCTAGGTTTTGAATATATAGAACTGTGCATGTGTGAGTATGTATGGGATATAAAAAAAGTAGTCACAGACACAGTATTTAACCTGAAAAGTGACCATCTAATTATGTCCCACTCCTAGGAAACAATATATTGACAGAGAAATTACGTCAGCAGTGTCTGTTTAGAGTCTACTTGAAGACAGGAAAAAAAGCATCCCAAAGAGCTATCAAAGACAACAGTTATCAAATAATAGCAAGCATTTTCTCCTTCCTATAACATCAGATTGTAAGTAGCAGAGATCCACGCTAGAAAAATAAGTTAAGATTTTGCAACTGAAAGTTCACGTTTGTCTCATTAAGGACAGCAGCTCTTACAAGTCCTGCTGAGCTGCAGGCAGCCAGCCTATAAACAATAGATGCACCATCAGGCAATTGATTTTTTTTTTTTTTTTTTGGTTACAGTCTGGATGAAAGATAACAGTTGTTCTTCAAAGTGGCAGCAGCCATATCGAAATACTGTGCTGATGAAGAAACAGGTTCCCCAAGTAAATGGACTAGTACAAAAGGTTTGTGGGTTTACAGGCAGCTGAATGTAGGAATGTAACTCTTAAGGCAAGGAATTCTCCCTTATTGGGATTTCAACCCCTCAGATTTTTTCCTGAGTACAAGAAACTTAAGCCATCTCATTAAAAACTTCAGTAAGACAGACAACTCTGTCAAGGTCCCAGAACTTCGAAACAAATTCCCTGTGAAATGGAATCCTTGTCTCGTGCCTTCTGAGGTCATCAGGATCCATAAAGTCCTTCACAAAACAACTCATTCATGCCAGCAGTCCCCAGAAGGCTTTTTTTTTTCCTGGATACATGGTAGGGGAAAGGTGGTCTGGATCTGTTCTTGACTGATGGAAGAAGTACGCATATTTAGAAAGAGGTCTTGCCAACAGGGAAAAACTCAGAAAAAAAACCTGTACTATTTTCTTTTTCTTTCAAAGATGTATTTTCTTCAATCTACAGCAACCCTTTGTGTCTTTGTCCAATCAATAAAGAAGTTTCAGAAGTTCTAAGTAGCCATCTCAAGAAATCTTTTAATCTGAAAATGCACATGCTGTCAGACTCTGGTGTAACATCCATTTTCTGGCTCCAAAACACTTTGGCTGGTGTAATTATCTTTGTTGGTTTTTTTGTCTTTTCAACTGAACTTCTCTTTGCAGCTTGCTATACTCCTCAAGACCACACATTCAGCAAGAGAGAATGCAGACATTTTTTTCTTACATAAAACATGTAAGTAGAAGTTTACGGACTACTTCTGCATGTTACATGGAAAATTACCAATTCCTATATTCTGCACACAGTCAGTCAGTTTTGAAAGGACTGGCATCTCCTCTGACAAGTGTTTAGGATTCAAACACTGAAACTGCTAGAATAGCCTGGGTGATATACGCTTGTTCTAAGTTGCAACTTCATAGACTGCTTACCAATTTACATTATTAACCACTTCTATTCTGTCCATTCTTTCCTAAAATTTCTAAAATATCCATTCATGTTATGGAAAGAGTTCTTTATGAATCCTATGATCAATAACTTAGAGAACATTGCTGGGAGTGACATTATACCAACATAAATATCTCCCACTATCTCAAATAATATCAATGATTTCTGTGAAGGCTGTCTTGTTACTATTCCATGATGAATGAGGACTATTTCTATGCCAACTCTAAAAAGCTCTCTTAGTCTAGAGACCAACAGTGGTGAAAAAAATGTGTAAATAACTAGTGCCTTTTAGGCTGTGATTCATAAGAAACATGAATTTTTCTTTTGTCTAGGAAACAAATACACTGTAGTTAGTAAGTGTCTATCTGTTCCTTTTTAAAGACTTAAAAACCCCAAGAAAACCAACTTTTTTGCTATTAAAATATTATTAATAGAAAAGTTTGGGGTTTTTTTAACAATAAAGACTACTTCTAGCACAACTGCAGATAACCAAGCATTTATTACCTATTTGCCTGAGAAGTGGGAGAGCTTTTCCTCTTCCTCAGCTGCTCTCTTTGAAGACTCATTCCTTGCTATAAACTATTTCAAAGGAAAATTTGTTTGCCTTCAGCTCTCCAGATTCCAAAACTATCCTCCCTTGACAGGCACTCTTACAGTTAATACTTACAAGTCCTGCACTCATTAATGCCAAGTGAAGAAATAGCTTGAATGCATTTGGCCAATACAGTCCTGAGTGCAGGCAGCCTTTAAGATGTTTGCATGAGCCAATCCTAGAAGGAAACACACAATGTGGACAAAGCGAACACTTCTGGGAGATGTGTGCAGAACAGATCTTGCAGTGAAACCCTCTCAGAAGCGCTCACAGAAGCCCCATAAAACACGGGTTTGGGAACTCAGTGCTGCACCACACCTGATCACTTGATATATACTCTTACAAATTGAGAGACTTTTCCAGAATCCTCAGTATGCTCCAATAGACATATAACTGTGTCATAAAATAAAATGAATTAAAAAAAAAAATAAAAATCACAAGACTAACTTTAAGACTGATGGCAAGCCAGAAAAGCAGAATGCCTCAATACGAGTGACATGTTGCTTGACCACTGCTTTACCCTTTAATACAGTGCTGCCCATTATCTTTTCTCCTTTACAAAACAAGAGTCCTCACAAATCAGTAGGTACTCTGATAAAAGCCCCTACGATTCCACTGGATGAATCTGGCAGAACGCACATCTGAATGCGTCAACGAAGCCTTTCCAGTTACGAGCTTTTTTGAAGACTAAGATCTATGCAAGTTTTGGGAAAGAAAAAAAAACAAAACAAAACAGAGAGAAAGGTTAAAAGAAACCCAAACAACACACACAATGGTAAGGGTGATTTAATTATTACAGTCATCATGGAAAAATGAAGAAAACATCCATTTTATGTGGAAACAGTTTTCTTGGCCTATACAGAACTCTTGTGCTCAAGCCTTATGACTGGAGTTTGTGCCTCATCTCAACACACCTAGACAGGCTGGAGAGTTGGGCAGAGAGAAGCCTTATGAAGTTCAACAAGGGCAAGTGTAGGTTACTGCACTTGGGGAGGAATAACCCCATGCACCAGTGCAGGTTAGCGGTTGACCTGCTGGAAAGCAGCTCTGTGGAGAGGGATCTGGGANTTGAGAGTGACAGAGCACTGGAAGAGGCCGCCCAGAGAGGTGGTGGAGTCTCCTTCTCTGGAGACATTCACAACCTGCCTGGACACCATCCTGTGCAACCTGCTCTAGGTGACCCTGCTCTGGCAGGGGGTAGATGATCTCCAGAGGTCCCTTCCAACCTCTGTGATTCTGTAATTTTAAGCAGTATTGGTTAAAACTGAGATAAGACTAGTACAAAACACTACAAAATAATAAAATTTCTGAAGCAGTTGCTGATATGTCATAAGGCACAACATACAAAAACCGTATCAATTCATAGCAAGGCTGAAGATAAAAAAAGGCCTGACTCAAACGTTACCAGTCCCTGGCAGCTAAAATTTCAAACTACTACAGAATTTTCTTCAAGTTGAAAGTAAAATACAAGTAGCATCATACTTAAAGCTAAGAGAAGTGACAATGAGGATACTGTATTGTCAGACAATCAAAATGCCTTCCATACTCCTGAACGGCATGAGAACTTAATTTCTATGCTTTAACTGTTACAATAAAAACTTCAAGCACCACGCATTTCTAAACAAATTCACGTTTAGCCTGGCAAGCTTAAGACTCAAATTGTGTTGACCAATGATGTCAAAAACCTTGACAGATGCAGCAAACAAACATGGAAATATGTAAATATTCATAATTTTTCAGCTGTGTTACAGTAATGACCAAACTGACTCTGGAAATATTTCAGTGAAGTTTCAGTAAAGCAGTCCCAGAAAACAGACAAATCTTTATTAGTAAAATGAAGTGCCTCTAAAATTTAAATATCTAAACATAGTATTACCTTCATGGCATGGATTTCTTCTATTAATCTCTCAACTCGTTTTTGGTTCTTTAATTTCAAGTCTTCGGAACCCCTGCAAATGAAATCTGCCTTTATTAAAAAAATCTGAGTTTTGTTCCATTTTATTTCCCTGTTGGCTAATACTACGTAGCAAAATAAAAATATCACAGGAGTGAGCATACACACATTTCCTTGTTGTTAAATGAACAGTTTAGCAAAGAGCTGAACATAATCTAATGCTTCTGCTGTTCTGAACAGAGGAAAAAACACCAGAATAATAAGAAAGACAAATGTTACTTTAGTAGAAGACATTAACTACAATTCCTACCAATACATAGAAGACACTGATATCTCAAATATAATTATATTTTAAGATCTGTAATATTTCAATATAAAAGATCGTTGGCACTGCTTCTTATTTTGCACGATTTGCTAAAATTGTGGGAGAAGAATACGGTCAATTTACACTTTGAACACAGTAACAGATGTATCTTAAACTGTCTCCAACAAGACATGTCATAAGTTACTTTGGGCCAGTTATCTTTAAAAACATAATCTACAAAACATTAACTATTTACTTAAATACAAATTAATACTAATTATTAAAAAATCAAGTATGACCTGTATGTCTATGCAAACTGAATGATACTTTTTGCTATAGAACCTTGCATACAACTGCAGTAAGAAAATGTTGCATAAACTATGTTCAACAGCAGAATAACCTAAAAGACCAAGTCTAACACTTTTAAAAGGGCTGTAAAAGGTTCTGTAACTTATTGGGATTTGCTGCCAATACACCAAATCCCTTTAAAAAACACATTATCCCAATTCTGCTTTATGAAACTGCTTTTTAGTTAGTATTTTTAGTCTATCTAAAGTGATGTAAAAATAAGACAAACAGAATTTATGCATCATAGTGCCCTAAGTTTTAAGCGTAATACATGTTTCTCCCACTTCTCCGTTATTGGGAAAACAATGAAGACAACGTCTCATTTATAAACACACAGTCAAGAACATTGATATTTAAAACTGACTTTTTCAACTTTAATTTCCCAATGTGTCTGGTTAGTTTGCGAATAGTCAGGACTCTGGCCTTCTTCACATCTTTTCTCATCTTCACAACCTGTCAGAAAGATGGAAGACATTATAAAGCTTGTTTTCCTTGATTAGTTTCCATATATAAGACATTAATTACACTGACTTAAATTTTAGAAATTAGTTCAACAAAAAGAACTATTTTTGAAAACAGAGTGCGTTTCCCCGCTAACCGAATCCCAGTACAAATTAATTCAGATTTCATTTAAAATCAAACTGCTTCCATAAACACCAGAGGAAGAACAACCAACAGTCTAAAAATGTGTCTGAGGTCTAAACAGAAGACACGACATTCCTCACTAGCCATACTTTAATATTATTCTTAGAGCTAGACTGAGCTAGAGATTTGAAAAGACTCACCTTTTGCCTTCACTTTGTTTATTTTTGTTCTGGTGAAACAGCACCAGTACTTTTCCATTAGTACATAATATATAAAAGTATTTTCATTATGAAACATTTTGAAAGATTGAGGAAAGATTCCCAAACTAAACATTATTTATTATCGAACAGAATTTGAGATATAAAAATCTTTTTACATATTTGAATTGATTTTTGTTGAAAATAAGATCAAAGTGATTTCCAAATCACTACAGCCTCTTTCAACTTCCTATCCTACCCAGTATTCTGTTCCCAAAATGTATTTCAAAGTAGACAGTATTAAAGAAAACCTGACAATGATGTTTTGGTTTTATATCTTGCCCTAAAATAAAAGAAACAGAATTCTAATTATTATTAGACAGATGGTACAAACAGACAAATCTATGGAATCTTTTGCTGTTAAAGTCCATCATGGGAAACCTTAGGCCCAGGCACTGTCTTGTCAATGATGCATATTTGGATACAGGGAGTCAATAGTGACTTATAACATTGCTTTTTACAAGTCAAAAAACCCAACCCTTATTTATTCAGATCTATCTTACTATCACTATTAAGATTTTGTATTTAATAGTTAAACTTAGAAAATACAAAATATTAAAACAAACAAAAAAAAAAATCCGCCTTACTGACAAAAAGGCATATTTCTCTTAAATTTGTCCAGTGGGATAACTTTCAAAACAAGTTGGCACCTCTTTCTCAAGGAAGTTCTTTGCCTCAGATTTCTATTTTATCTTCCAATTTCTCAGAGATAACATCAAAATGATTGCTTGATGGTTACTGCATCATCAGGTCATTTCCACCAGGAATACTGGTATTATAAATCCGTATCAAGCTTGACCAAAACAGAGAAAAAACGGATCTTCAAAGCTCACAGAGGAACATTTCACACCTATGATGGGAAGCCTGGCTAGTAAATAAATCCCATGTGCACAGACCATAAAGGTGAGATTAGATAATTTATTAAAAAAACCCCAAACAAACAAAAAAATCTCATACATTTTGCACATCTGATTATGTTTGTAGCTAGGTTACTAACACAAGCAAGTGGTTAAGCCTTGAACTGTACTCAGCAGTGGCGCTCCTGAAGGCTGAATCAGTCACAGCAAAACAATTTGTATAGAGGGGCACATGGTGATTGCCAGCCCCACGTCAGCCAGGGCAGAGGAGGAGCGTGTGGAGCAGTGCTCCCCCAAAAAGTAAGGGAGGGGAGTTGTACTTAGGCAGTGTTACTGGCATTTGCACAGAGAGAAGCGAAAAGGCAAAGCTGGTTTTTGGGACAAGACAGACTGACTTAAAATTGGTGTCCTGTTCTGAAATTTGTACAGCAGAGGTATGTACACTAGTTACCCTAGTGAAAATAACTGTGCGCACAGGTCTATGTACAACCATTTCTACTTCAATTAACAGCAGAAACCACGAGCCAAAAAACACCTGTGCCAAATCTCTGCCGGACAGCAGCACTGCTCAAGTCTCCATGTGCTAAGGAAGAAATCCTTAACATTACAATTTGCCATCTGAGCGTGTAAAAATTTCTTTCTATAAGATATTGAATGGTATTATCACAGCTCCTTATACCAAATCTTCTCCTAAATGGAAGAAAGAAAATAAAGCATCATTTGGTTGAATACCTTAGATACTATGTACATTCAGAGAGTTACACACTTCAGATGCAAACTGGGTATGTCTTCTTAGAAAGCTGGGGGTGTGTGTTAGTTTTGGTTTCTGTTTGTTTGTTTAAAAGTAACCATTAAAAACATCCACAAGCTACACACACAAGTGAATTTAATTAAATCATACTTTACATATTAGTTACTGTGTATCCAAACATGAAGTATATTTAACTTTCTCTCAAAAAGTATTTTGTAATGTATTTTTTAATAGAAATATTAATGCAGACACTGCATGTTTCCAGGCCTACAAGAGCCAAAACCCAGCCTCCCCTGCTGCCAGCCAATGAAGGCTGTATAGACAAATGACAGCAGGAATGAGGGAAGGTATTCACTCTTTGGCAGGCTAGGAGTATCAATTTATGTAATCCACAGTCACTTCTTTCACACGGGACAGCATGCATCAACTGTGTTCTTGGAAGTACTCACAAATTTCTCAAGAAAGCAGTCAGTTCTTTGGGACAGAAATCAAAAAAGTTTTGCTTTAGATTTACAGTGTGCCTGAAACAATGGGGCTTAGACCACCAGGGTGGCTCCTAGGTCTCAATGAACCATCTGCCTCTTGTGTTATAAAGTGAGATAGGCAACTTCCTCTCGAGTAGAAAAAAAAACGCCCCTGAAAAAAAATCCCACCAAAAACAATAGCAGATTTTGAAAAATAGTAATAAATATTTACTCATAATAAGTAAGATATTTCTTATAAATAGGTTAAGAAAAGACAACAAGAAAGAGAAGTCTTTGCACTGAAACTTAGAAAGGCTGCAGTATAAGTCAGGGTCAGATGTACCAATCCTTTAAGACTGGGCAATAAGGATTTTTAATCTACTTAGAGATTGCAGTAACACAAAAGAATAATTATAAACACAGGCAAACCTCAAAGTAAACGATTTCTTCTATCAATAGGAACAAATCCTAGGATTCTTGGAAATCCATGAAGCCTGCAATTGTAAGTGGAAATAACCACTTCAAGGATTCCTTGCAACAAAGAACGCAAGATGCTTTCCTTTGTATAAGACATTTCTCTACTCTGTAGGAAAACATTATCTACAATGCAATTAAGCCATTACCATTTATTAATACTAACAAATATCTGTGTTTATTAATTATTAATACTATTTATTAATTATAATTCTTAAACAGTAAGAAGATATAATATAAAAGTAAGACAAGATAACAGAAAAGAAGAGATAAAGATAATACATAAGTTATTAAATCTAAAAGAAATCATAGGGGAAATGAACTCAGTTTTAAAAACAAGGCTAGGTAGTACACATCCTAGCCTGAAAGCACATGAGCATGTTTCAAAAGCTATGGTTAGGAATAAAAATCACATCCATTCTGCACTGTGCCTTCCACAGTATACTACAAGTATTTATATTGCTACAGATCCTAAACAAAGATGAAATGCAAAAAACTTCCATGGCTGCAGGTATTCCACAAAGAGAGCCTTCCACCTTCCCAACAGCTTCCAACCTACAGTAAGCATTGCCACAAAACAGGACACGTACCAGTCAATTGCACACAAGCCATTTCAAGCAACAGGCAGACAGTACCTGCTGCTGTTTCAAGAAAGAAAGGGCAAAGAAAGAGCACAGCATGCGATCAGCAAATTACTGGTCACTGGACAAGAAACAAAAACTCTCTCCTGCAATCTACCTTTGCTCAAGGAGTGTACACTACTGAGGGGAATTATAACAGGAATTGCTGACTTCAACACAACCTACACTAAAGGGATACTTGGCACACAGCTCCCAGTACTTACAACCAGTAGCAGCAGTACCTGGCAATAAAAAAAGCCCTCATTTGCATGGATGGGTAGACTTGGCATGGTAAAAAGGAACAAGAGGGTATATGTCAAACCAAGAGGGTGATTTCCAGAAGACAATGCATCTAACAAGCGAGTGTTTAAAGGCATCACAAGAAGCATATTTAACCCAGAATTAACACATGAGGAAGGGACAAACCAACAATTTCAGCCTTCTTATTCGAGGTTGCTCTTGCCTCTGAAGGATGAATAACCATTCCCAGAGATTTGTCCTCTTGTGTGGTAGTCCTGTCAAGCCTTCCAGCCTTCCCCAATCCTCAGTGTGTCCAAGCCCTTCTCATGCTCAAGCAGGGGGAATAAATGGAGAGAAATTGACACAGGACTATTTAATTATACCTTTGATCTCTAAGTTTCCTTCTAGTTTTTTTGCAAGAAAATAGTTTGGTTTGAATACTGGTATTTCAGTCATAGTTACAAATGACTTAATTTCAACTAATAAAAATCTTGGAAGGGCTGAATCGGTGCCTGAATCAGTGTTGGACTTACTGGAAAGGACTTCTGATCACATACGTTATCCCTTTTAAATTAAATGGGCATGGCTATTGTATATAATACAAGACAATTAACGTGTAATAGAACAGGAAGCTATTTTAAAAGCCTCTCACACAATTAAACTGTTGGGGAAAAAAAAAAATTCTATGAAAATTTTCAAGTTTCTTGAAGAGAAACAGAAGATGTTTTTAGATGAAAGAACCAAAAAAAACCCCAAAACAAAAAAAGGAAAATCAATCTGGTTTAGGTTCCAAAAACCTAAATCACTATGGAAAAGTCCTCATATTGGTAATGGCAACAAAACCACACCAAGCAATGTGAGCAAAACAACAGCACAGGTGCAATACTAGATTCTAATTCACATGACTAGTCAAAGGTATTTGCCCTCACATTTTTAAGACAACAGCAGCAAAGTTCTCAAAGGAACACTACATTAGAATAAAATGTTATAGTTGGCCACTTCTGAAACTTGTTTTGAGGTCTGTACAGGAAACATGCCTCCAAACTAAGCTAGTGTTCAGCCAATTAGAAAAAAATTAAAGGAAAGTGTGACTAAGGATTTGTAGATGTATCAAGAAAGGTACATGTCTACTCTGAACTATAGTATCAACTATACTTGACCAAAAAAACACCCCAAACCATTCTTCAAGAAATATTAATCTAATGGATTAAGAGGAAAAATATGAAATAACATGTTTCTGCCCACGACTTTTTTAATATATTCTATTCAACAACACTGAAATACTAGAAGAACTGTGTAGGTTAACAATATGAAAAGTTTTTTTCATCTTACCATGTACAAAAGCTAGTACTGTACATGAACATACCTGAAGGACCCAGAATGTCTTAAGCTCTTCTTAATTCAAAGTTAATAAAAGTTTACTTATGCAGTTAGCCCCAGCTATCCAAAATGCATGAAAGCCAATAAACTGATGACCATGCCTTTTTACTCTGAGCAGCCTGAAGAACATACAACTGTTCTCCCTGGGCTTCAGCCTATGAGGTGCTGAACACTTTGGTCCTAACCCAATAATGCACTTAAATTATTAAATCCTTAAACAACCAGTACTAGACAGACTGGAGTTTCTTCATCCACTTCTGCTTTATGCCAGCACACAGTCTAGTCCTAGTTCTTGTACAAGTAACCAGAAAAGACAAATCACTCTGTTCTCCTTGAAGAAGGACACTGGACCTAACCTCATGCAGTGACAAAACTCATTTTAACAGTTTATAGTGTTCTGAAATACCCATAATGTTATACAAACACACACCCATGAAACAGAGGCCTCCCTGCTCTCCCTCAACATGGTGATGTCTCTCCTATATGAAGATTGTCTTCAAGGTCAAGATAGAATTGCAAAAAAATTTTATTTACAGTTTGAAGATACCATTCCTAAGCAATGTTCTGTNATGAGAGTCTGATCCATTAAGATCAAAATGGTTCAAAGCAAAAGATATTTACATGTGCCCAAAGGTATACAATAGCTTTTTGACTTTACCACATGAAGAAATTTGCTTCTGAACCCCCTCAAGTTTAAGGAGCACTGCTTCAATAAAAAGGGAAAAAGTCATTAAAAACACACCAAAACCAGTTGTGTACGTTGCTTAAATTATGCATCAACAAATGTTAAAGCAAGAAATCCAGCTTAAAAAAAAAAAAAAAAGGCAAAATGTATTTGAGTACACAAGGTCTCTCAATACCTACAAGAAAAACATGGAACTAAGCAATGTTTCAATTCTCACCGATCTTCTTTCCTTTCCTCATTTTAGGGCACACCAAAAGCATTGGTTTCATTTTATAGTTACTTGGCAGTCTTCTAACCAAGAAATTACCATGGCAACAGAGTATTCTAAACTTTAATTTTTGGTGCTATTTGGCAACAGAGAGTTTTAAAATTCAAAACACCTGCAGCTGGAGCACATATTAGCCAGAACTAACAATAGTACATAATCTTTTGAGTGAATAATCTAAGCGAAAAAATGTTTCTGGAACTTCATTACGAATATTTCTCTCTATTATCTGGAATGTCAGATTGAAAGATTTAACGATTTTTAGATTCTTAGGAAAAGTTAGGAACTGCCAAGTTTACTTTTTTTTTCTGGTTTAGAAAAAGAATCACTATATTACAGTATATATTTTATACATGTCAAAATATCTGGAAAGAGCCAGTCTTAGACTTATTACAGCTTCACATATTTGCATTATAAAAACAAATATAAGTAGGGAGGTAAAGGCAGCAAGAACAACATAAATGCACCTATGTGGAGTATCAGGGTTCAGTTGCTCAGTTCCAGGAGAGTTTTACACAAACACAGATCCACAAAAAAGAAAAACCTCACACATTCTAACTTTACAAAAAACCCGCAAACAACCAAGGTGAGTTTTCAGCCAGATCAGTTTCCTGAACTGTTTCCCCTTATGGTCACATGAACGCTAGCTAGCTCTAGTGCAAAGACTGAAGTGACAATGTACAGAAGGAAACAGAGAGATGGGCTACAACAAACCAGACTACGATCAATAAGCTATCCCTGTATTTAATACAAGGATCAAATCCCAGCATAGAGAGTGCTAAGGAACACACAGGTTCTTCAGCTAGTGTATGGGCCATATCCATGTAGCGTTAATCTTGCCTTTGCCATCTTCAGCTACATGCAAACAGATTCAAGCCAAGTGGACTCATATCACAATACATCTAAACAAATGTAGGCAAGTTCATGAAACATGAGGCAACTTTTTCTGGATTAAAATATAGCACCCTGTTGCCCAAAGCAGGCAGAAGCACCATCACTAGCTGGAGGTACCTGCAAAGCGAAACACCCGCAGCCTCTCAGGCCTCTGGGCACCCACCCTGTCAAGTTCCAGAGGAGAGCTGCTAAAAATGAATGGGAAAAAGCACACTGCCTACTTGGGCATGTTTCCACCTTTTTCACGGGAAAAGTAATGCACACACTCCTTGTGAGTTACTGTCAAACTCTTTCTCCACAATCTGTCCATGCTGCTTTCTTTGTACTTTCTCAACTGAAGCACTGAGATATGAGTTTCTTTTTTCAATATAGCATCGCATTTCCTCCTGCATGGAGAACAATTGTAATTTCTAGCATAATTTCTCCAAGTGGAAACCACAATGAGTACTCGGACTGCTAACAAAGATAATTTTCATCTAAAGGTTTTGAAAAGCAATTCCACATAGCTCAGATAGTTGGGATAAAGTAAGGCTAGTCTAGAATTACTTGCTCGTTGCCAAAGACCAAAATTTAATGGATTTACTGCTTCAAAGTTGGTGTCTCACTGTATGGAGTTAGGCTCTATGTAGTACTTCAGAAAGCATTTGAGCTCTCAAGTCCAAACCTGGATCATGAGCTGGCCAGACAGATTTCTAAACCCTAAATAAACAGCAGTAGTTGTAAATGTCCAGGTAAGAACTAACTGTGATAAACTAGCCCAAAGACACTATATTACATAAATCAGCACATAGGTCACCACATGGAAATAAAAATTACACGTCTTCCAAAACAGAGGACTACCTGAAGGCGCTTTCTAGGCCTGTATTTAATTGATCAGCTGGACACAAGTTTGAAAACCCCCAGCTAGCACTCTGCTAAAAATATTTCCATGGAATGTTGCAGGGAGATGTGATCAAGGCAGTCAACACAGCCAAGCTCAAATCAATGGATTTCTATGTCTAGGCGTTCTTAATGAGACCAGACCAGAGCTCTAGCTAGAAGCCACATGTGAATTTCACGCCCCCTTATGCTTTGATTTCACAGGAAGACAGTAATAGCAGAAGCTACAGTAGTGACGTAAGAATTATCAGGATCAACACATGTGAATAAATAAGGAGTGGTGAGGATTTTTTTTTCCCCTTTTCCTCTTCAAATGGTAAACTCTTTAAAAGAAGATGAAAAAGAGAGCACTGCTCCCATGGCAACATTTTGCATCTCCACATTACCTGCATAATCTGAAGCATAACACCATACCTTGACTATACTGGCTCACAAACAATCTGTGTAATTTTTTGCACTAATCATACAAATCACAAACATTACCCAAACCTGTGGAGTTGAACTGCCATCATGGAAAGAAAATTGTGGCAAAGCTGGGTATCACATCTTTCACATAACAAAGTCAGAAATGCAAGAAGAGTGTTTCCAGTATTGATTTGAGGGGAAGGGGGGGGTGATTGCTTTGGCTTGGGACTGGTATCCCCCACACACACACTGTAAAGATGCACTGTTATGTTGCTACTTCCTCTTCTTCCACTTCAAGTAAGATAAGCTCCTTTCTGTAGAAACTGCACAGTTGTTAAAAAAAGAGACAGTCAGAAGAGCTTTACCAACTTACAACTCTGTCCTGAGGATATTTTAAAAATATAACATGACTCAGGTTAACGTGTAGTTTTCAAAGATGAACCTCCTTTTATCCAAAAATGAGCCTGAGCAACGCTGTTGAGCACTTGCCACTGTTTCACTTATCGCAATTCACGAGCCACAGTATTAGCCTAACCACCAGCAAAGAGCTAGAACTCTCTCTTCTGACTTCCTGGTACCAGACCAGCAAGTGCTTTAAATGCAAGTTAAATTCATTCCATCTGTCAAAGCCTCAAAACATCAACGGATGGGTTTGTCTGACAGAATTGAGAGATGCAAGACTCCTTTCTAAGCAAGCCAACAAGAGGTCTATTAAGTACCAACTCCTTTGCAACAGAATGTAAAACTAAAGCATTTGAATAGATATCACTCCATCTTGCAAGAAAAGCAGGAGCAAAACAAACGGCAGCTCAGCTGAAAGGACAAACCACTGCATCAGATCATTTTCCCTTACGCTACTTCAATTTGCTTGTCTCAGTCATGGGGTATCAGTCAGTTGAGAAAGTGCACTGTAGAAATGCTTTCAACTGGGGAACGCTAACAGTGAATAAACTGGCAAACTGTAAACACAGCACTGTTTCCCTTATACTCTATTCTCCCTTCCCTCATTTACTTCCACATAGCACTGGACTGCTGAATATTCATAGAATAGTTTGGGTTGGAGGGGACTTTTAGAGGTTATCTAGTCCAACCCCCATGCAATGAGCAGCAAGATCTTCAATGAGATCAGGGTGATCAAGAGACCCATCCAACCTGACCTTGAATGTTTCCAGGGATGGCACATCTACTGCCTCTTTGGGCAACCTGTTCCAGTGTTTCACCATCCTCCCTGTAAAACATTTTTTCCTTATGTCCAATCTAAAGCTACCCTTTTTCAGTTTAAAACCATTACCCCTTGTCATATCGCTACAGACCCTACTAAAAAGTCTGTCCTCATCTTTCTTATAAGCCCCCTTTAAGAATTGAAAGGCCACAATAAGGTCTCCTCGGAGCCTTCTCTTCTCCAGGCTGAACAACCCCAACTCCCTCAGTCTGTCCTCACAGTAAAGGTGCTCCAGCCCTCAGATCGTTTTTGTGGTTCTCCTCTGGACCTGCACCAACAGGTCCATGTCTTTCCTGTGCCGAGGACTCCAGAGCTGGATGCAGTACTCCACGTGGGGTCTCACCAAAGCAGAGTAGAGGAGTAGAATCGCTCCCTCAACCTGCTGGCCACGCTTCTTTCAATGCAGCCCAGCATACAGTTGGCTTTCTGGGCTGTGAGCACACACTGCTGGTTCATGTCCAGTTTTTTATCCACGAGTACCTCCAGGTCCTTTCCCGGCATGGCTGCTCTCAGTCCCTTCATCCCCCAGCCTGTAATGATACTGGGGGTTGCTCCGACCCAGGTGCAGAACCTTGCACTTGGCCTTGTTGAACTTCATGAGGTTCAAAATAACGGGCTGGTAAATTGCACTTGATTAAATAGGCATTTCAAGCATCCTCATACCATTCTTCTGGCCAATCAGTTGTTCTTTGCACGCTACAGTTCACTTTCAAGAAACTACATGACTTCAGCGTTTGTGGATCATCCATCACTACACCACTAACTGGGGGTGGGATGGGAATGGAGAAGTAGGGACAGTGGCAGCTGTATGCCAATTAGCCCTACAAGAATGCATACTGCCTTTTCTTTTCGCACTGGTAGAAGTGATCTCATATTATTCATGCATTCATTTGTTTTGGAAGTGCTTTGGACAACATCCACTGAAAGTAATTACTTGCATTCAGAAAGGTGGCATAGCTGATGATGGGCTTTAAAAGAAAGCAGGGAATCAGCACCTGAGCTGACTCAAAACTTCAGACAGAAATTCTGAAGACTGCTTTTTAATAGTTTATTTAGATTTTAAGTTCTTTAAACATTACATCAATTTGTATAACTACTCCTACGTAACACGTTACAATAAATTACTTTATTTACATGCTCAAAAAATGAAGGAAAACATATCCTATCCTACATTTAAAACATATTGTGTCCATGTCATCTTAAAAGTCCCACTTTCTCAACTTCCTTTCAAAATGTAGATGCTCAAAATTTGTTTGCTGCTCAACATTTCCAACTGACTTTAATTAACGATCATTTTTGCAAAGAGATAGTGGTATTGCCTCCTAAGTCACCAGAGGAAAAACCTCAAGAGTCCTGAGAGCCAATACATTACAACTTTTCTAAGCTATTCTAAAAGACCAGAACATTAAAACTGTGTGTATTCTGGAATTAAATTTGTTAACCTGGTTTCTGAGGAAATTAAGTTTGTCAGCACACTGCCTGTCAGTATTCCTCCCCAGTAACTTTCAGGCTTACTAAATAGAAATCAAGTTTGACAAATCAGCACAGGCCAGAGCTCCTACACATTTTGTGAAAAATGGTAGCCAAGTAGGAGATAAGGACTAAAATTAGCATGCCTAGCGTGGAAGAAATACACAAGCAGAATTCCGATCTTTTCCATTTTGGCTGCCAATTAGTACGTGCATCCTCAATTGCCAGCATGTCTGGCTCTGAACCAGCCACAGAACACCAGTCGCATCTCCTGATCAGCCAAACAGGTGGGAAACACGGGCCATAACTACCGTTACTGGTTAGTGCTCAAAGACAGCAACTCCAAAGATAACACACTAAAAAACTGCAGAGACAGAGAAATAACTGAGGATACTGGTATGAATTTTTAAGGAATACTAGACTCAAAGCTGTAAGGTGCCAGGCATCATTGGTTCTGCAACTTGAACATACAATGTGCTTTATTCTTACCACATTCTTTGGAGTGATGTTTTTAATCTGGTGATTGAAGCTTCCAGGGAAATTAGAACACTGGCAGTTTACTGAACTGGATAGAAGGAGGAGAGGTTCTTCAGTGCAAGACACTTCATGTAAAAAGAGACATTTTTATAGTTACTTCAATTAACTTCAGCTTACACTAGTCTCACATGCTAAGAAGTCAGAGAAAGAATGGGAAGCCTGTGCAACATTACAGCAGCACAATATTTGCCAAATATTCATATATTAATATTACCAGAAAATGCATTATTTTTGTGAATCTGCCATTCAAACAACCACTCACTTTGTCCTAAGACTCAATCACTTCAATATTTCTATTTCAATGTCACGATAGACTTGTTATTATGCAGGCATAAAGGAATCATAAAGAAAAAAACAGTTTCAAGTTCATTAAACAAAAGAGAACTCAGCAGCAGCTGAGGAGTGATCAAGTAGAAGATATACCTATTAACTCATTTCTCATTTTCTCTATAAATCTGAAGGATAAAAAATGAACTAAATACCACATTTTTTAGATTGTCTATAAAGTATAACCTGTTTTTGTGAAAACTGAAAATAAAAGTAATTGATCTTACTATGATAAGAAGAATAAACCTTTTGTTTTAAAATCTGAATTACTTTTCTTCAAACTCCTCCTCAGTAAAGTTTGTCCCTGTCCATACATTAAGAAGAGGAATAAGTACTAGGAAACCAAAAGGCAGGAAGATTAAGTATGTGAAAATTCCCATCAAAAAAGGGGAAGGTCTCAACTATCAACTCCTGCTGGTGAAGTGAAACTCAAGTTTAATTAACTTTTGTATAAAGCATACCACACCTCAAGTTAAATTTTGCAACAGTTAAAGCTAATTTTCATCATATGATTAAGTATCACCAGTACTGATACTCTCCCTGTACTATACTCTCCTCACAAGCTGAAACAATTTCTGTCATGCAAGTATACTTTAAACTGACGATAAAATTTTCTCCTGTCTCTAATCTGCAACACCCAAGAGTGCCTTGTTTCTTGTCTGATGCTCAAATATGACACTTCTGAAATTCAGACAGAAAAAAAATAATCTATATAACTAGCATCACAATAACGTAACAAAAACCATCACACAGGAGCTAAGTAGAGAGGTATGTCATTGAATGAGGGAGTACAAGGAAAGTAAGAAATGATGTCTGGTCCAATAAAATCAGCAAATAAAGGTCACAGTGAGTGAAGTTCGGGGGGG
>VYXH01005335.1:23979-34930 GCA_013397275.1 Burhinus bistriatus
GCACTGAGATCAGGCTGACAGGCCTGTAGTTCCCTGGATCCTCCGTCTGGCCCTTCTTGTGGATGGGCATCACATTGGCTAACTTCGAGTCAACTGGGACCTCCCCACTTAGCCAGGACTGCTGATAAATGTTGTAAAGTGGCTTGGTGAGCACTTCTGCCAGCTCCTTCAGTACCCTTGGGTGGTCCCAAGTGTATAGCCGATTCTGAAAATAACAAAGATAACCTGTTATCATACTAAAAATTTTGAGATGTCATCTACCTGACACATCATAATGACTACAAATTTAATGGAAAATGTTCCCCTAACCACTTAGAGATTCAGATATCCATACTCAGCGTTTACTGGGAGGTCTGTGCCAGTGATATACTGTATGTATCGTTTATACAAAAACCTCATTTCGGTTTGCCCTGCTCCACCGCTAGCTTTAAATAATTTGTTTCTTTAAAAGGGTAGGCTTTCTTGTGAACACTTCCTTTCAAGACAAAAAAAAAAAGTTATTTCAAGATTGTTAGTTTAAAAAGTACTAAGAGTTATACCGTGATGAGTAAGTTTTGTTTTCCATTGGTCAATTTTATTTTGCTGGCTAATTTTCATTCTCTATTGAAATGATCAAGGTCAGAATCTAGGGAAATGAGCCAAGAACTCCTGAACTGCAGAAGAAAAAAGAGAACAGAAAAAACGAGGGAAGAAACACAATTTTATAGCCATTTTAAAGCATGTTTGGAGATTTTTATTTGAAACTGGCGTATTATCATTATTACAGTTATTTGGAAACTGAGTAAGCCAAATCATAAGATGTCACTCTTTTTCTAAAATAGCTTCCAAACAAAGGGCTATTCCAGATTTACTGCTTACATTTGCACCTTAGCTCACCACACAATATGTTTCAGGAGAAAGACAAGCCCCAATTCCAACATTTGACTCATTAAAAAAGGGGAACAAAAAGTCCCTCACATTTTATTCCTCACTCTGAGCTCCCGCTCCTACTGGAATATTACTCATTTCTGCTCCTAATCAGGGTAATGAACTTTTGAGATTGAACTCTTTTGTATGGTATTATTTTCAAAGTCCCTGCAATCTAACTTTTCACCCACCAAGCTGCTATACAGTAATATCTTAAATTGATAGTTGTCCAATCCAACTGCTGAGAGCCACTTTGTATCCAATGTTTGCTTGACCACAGATAAAAAGCATTTAAACAAGTCTACAAACATATGATAAACTACCTTCCAACACAGCTGAATGAATCCAACTAGATCTCTAGATAGTACACACAAACTTAAATTTGTGAATTAGAGCTTATTTTAGTGTCATGGAGATCTCAGTAGCAAGCTTACTGGTGATTTAAATTAAAGTTCTCTAAGAGGCATTACACAAATACTCTGCTGGACCCAATTTTGACCTGTTTACTCAACACAAAAGTTAGAGAACAGAAAAGCATGAGTCTAAGTCAGGTGACTACAGAACAGAAAATACACCAGAATACAAATGAACAGAATATTTGCATTCTAAAAAATTATAACTGATTTACATTCTAAGTAGTTAGTTTTGAATACATACATATATATATACACACACAGACTTCATTTGGTATAAAATGCCATATGAATAAACACGTATCATTGTGACCCATCTTTGCAACAGAAATCAGTACAAGAATTTTGAATCTCTTTCTCTTATATGACTTAAAGGAAAATCAAGTCACTGAATTTAGTAGCTGGCCAGTTTTGTGCTGAAAACCCTAACTAAAAAACATTTCCCTTAATTGCTTTTCACTACTGACATCTGCCGCATAAGACAAACTGAAAGAATTTTATCATTGCCATACCAATTGGCAATTTGCAATAAACTCACAGTTGATTCCTATTCTCCTTCTAGGAACCCCTCCTCCTTCAAGCCCCCAAATTCTATCAGGAAAAAATCCAACACCACCCCTTCTCTTCTACGCCCATTTTAGCCTCTCCTCCTTCTTCATTTGTCAGCAAGTTTCAGGCCCAGCAATGCAAAGGTTGCAGAAAGATGTCTGCAACGACAGCAGTAAGCAGTTAAGCACATTTGCTGGACAAGAACGATTTTTAAAATTGTATTTTATGCATGCAAATATACCCATAAATTACAACTGATAAAAGGCTATAGTGTGTACTGCAACTATGTCACAGTTTCTTTAAAATAAAAGTTACAGTTTCCCATGACCGTGTTTGCATGTTTTTTTCATTATTGTACACCACCACACCAAGAAACCACAGATGTTTTGTTTTATGAGAGCATCTTACTAGTCTACGTGGCCTACCACACACACTTTATATAAACCACTTGAGCTACGGAAAAGTTTTCATTTTTGTCCTAAGTACAGTAGTTTGATAACGGATATATACAATATTGCCAGAACAAAGAAACTGCGTAGTTTGCCATGTTTAATTGCTTCAGTAATCTGCTGAAACAAAATCTGTGTGGATAGCAGATCAGAATTTGCTGTTAATATTAGTATAACTGATGATGTGGCAACTCTAGAAACTTTAGAAACAGCTGCTGGAACAGTTCCTAGGAAAAAAAAAAGCCACAATTCCTCAGAATTCTATCTCAGAGAGTATAAGTTTGGAAATTTCATAAGCTTTCAAAAGACCTTTTCCTTAGGACATTTACATGGTCTGTAAAAGAATGTCAGTAATTTAACACTTTTAAGCAGAATTCAAGCCCAATCTAGCACAATTTTCTTCTTCTTCAAGAAAAGTGTTGTGCTTAGAATTATTTATTAGTAACACAAGCAATGCAAGAATTTTTACATGCATTTCCATAAAGCTAAAATGACTGCTGCCAAGTATTCCAGAGCTTAAAGAGAAAGCCCCGTTTGTTTTCTAACTTTGCACAGACTCGTAATTTACAGAAAAAAGTAGTGATTTGCCAGTATACTGAGAAATAAACTGATGGAATAGATTAGCTATTTGGTTTTGAATTGTGTAGAAATTTATTTTTTTTCAGTTCTCATAACTTGTTTATATCCCTTTCCAAGACTTTAGACTGATTTCAGTGACATATAAGAGACTGTATGACCGGTTTCAAGGAAGTATTTAAGACCATGTGCAAGCCAGGGATACGCAGATCTTGGCAGTGCCAGAATTCAGCCCATCTTTAATTTTGACGACAGAGTATCCTAGCACCTGTACTTCTTCAAAAGTATCTGAGTGCAAGCCAAGAGTAATTTTGAAGTGGTCACAGATGCATCTAAAGCTGACTTAAGTTGCCCGAGAGACAGCATCTCTCTGATACAGCTTAGCCACACTGGCAGATAGCTTAGAACAGTACTAGAACTGGTATCCACCATCCGAGGAACAGTTTAGATGTTGAGGCACTTACCAGAACTGAAAAGCCTAAAATTACAGACCTTCTCCAATGTGAAGGACAAATCCTTCTACTTCAACAGAGTGGCTTGGCCAGCATGCCAGATACGTGCGGGAACAAATAGGGCTCAGAAGCCAGAGACAAAACAGCAAAAGGGAACTCATCTGTAGACCAGCAGGAAGAACTTCCTTGAGGGTAAAGAGTTCCGAGTTCCAGTATTTCCTTTGAGGGAGCTCATGTATTTTATGTTAATTGTTGGATAAGCAGCCTTTGGAGCACTGCCAAGGATTTTTCCTACGGAAATGGTCCCACTGGTGAAATACACGAGCAGGGTCCCCTCACCCCATAAAATCTCCTTTCTTTGTCGGACAGTAGCCCAGCGTTAGTATTTGTGATTATTGCACTCTGCTGGTCATTGAGATCACAGGATTCTCCTCAGACTGAGGGAACCTATACACCAGATTTCTCAACTACTGGAAAGTTTTGTAGCAACTAAGCCATTAAACAAAAAATACATCATTTTCCCCAACAGACAGAGGCATGCCTTGAAAGAAGGCAGGATATTTTGAATTACGAGCAGTAAGACATCTCACAGCTCAGTCCAATACCAGATAACTGGTCAGATACCTCACCTCATGCCTTACCTCCTCTTCAGGCAGGTAAAAAGTCATCATACAGGAAGATTAAATTGCCCTAAAGGAACTCCTAGATTGCCACAAAGCCCAGGGGATAGCGCATGAAACAGATCTTTGAGGGTAGATAATTTATTTCAAAGAGAAGCCTGGATCACTGCACTGGGCTGGCTGCCCAGTATTTCAGACTGCTTTAAACACCATAGTGCCTACAGCACTCAGTCACTGTTATTTTGAAAGTTTCCATCTAGGATTCTTTTTTATCACTGGTAAAGAAGGTCCACGAATGCACTTAAAAATATCACAACATACCTTAGGTAACCCTAGCTGTTTGGATATAACACAGGAAAAAACTGAATGCTCACATCAGCTTGTTCATGCTAGTGAAAAGCAATTTGAAAGAAAACCCAAGAAAGAAGGCCTAAGTGTTCATTTCTGTGATTACTGTGGGAAATACAGCTCCTGAAAATTGTACTTTGCTTTAGTTATTACTAGACTGCAGCTTGTTCTAAGAGTTCTTTTGCATGTTTTTTTTTTCCCCTTGATATATCCTTGGTCACATTTTCCAAAAATATATATAAACTTATTTAAATATAACAGTGAAATTATAAGATTATTCTTTCAAGTTGATTTGTAACTACTCTCCAATGAACTCATTATACAACATTATCAAGATCAGATAAATATAAGGGCTCTTTGGCTTCCTCTTTGAACCCTCTAGTGCTCCTGTCCTTGTAGCCTTGACCAGTAGTTAATTTCCATAACATAAACACCCGCCAGACAACATAACTGCAGGTCATATAATCATCCTGACTATTTCAGGGTTTGCCGGCTGAACACCCTCCCCAAATCTTATGCTTACTTTACAGAAATGCCACTGCCTAAAGATAAACACTTAAGTGAGATGACGAATAGCACAGTTCTATCAGCCCCACAAGCCAACTGATCAGCTCACTGTGGTGGAAGGGGGACAGTCGTCCTCCACCCCTTCTCCACACCCCTCCCATTCATCCCATGTTCCTGCTGTTCTCACTCCCTCTAAGATGCTGCTACCTTAAATCAGCAGCAGTAGCAGAAACCTACCCTAGCAAAAAAATTATTCTGCACACAGAAGATGGAGGCATGACCATGTGGCCGGAATGGGTGAAGAGCAAGGACAGTGAGAAGCCCCAACTTCAGAAGCAGAGTCCAGCTGCCCGTGAAACCACAGAGAATCACACTCCTTTGGGGGCACATGGCATGTATCTGAGACACCACACACTGAACAGAAAAGCAATTCTTCACAAAAAGCCTTATATGAAAGGCCTTTCAATGTTAAAAACTGCCACAGTTTCCACAGTCTAAGGGGGGGAGGGGGAGGGAAGTAATTAATAAATAAAATTTTGAATTATATGTCTAAACTGTCACCTTAAGTCAATGAAAACACACAGAGGTGCATCACATATGAGTGATGTGGCAGTCATAATGCTGAAGAAGGCTGAAAATAAGGAAGATCTTAAGTAGCGGCAATAAATACCATGGAGAAGTCTTAAACTCACTTTGTATGGAATGTTTCTCTGCAAAAATGATGATCATTCAATGACAAAAAACTTTAAGTTCATTTCGGTTCAATTTAAAATTAACATATACAAGTATGCTGGACCTACTGTATCAGTAACAGAAATATATAATGCACTAAGGACCAGCACGGGTAAATAATCAGTTTTTTCAGTTTTTAATGCACCTTACAAAAATCAGGATGCAGTTCCTGGCTATGCAGGTCAATTCAGCTTCAGGAGGAATGCATGACCCTCTCAAATTCCATTCTCCCCATTCTTTAATAATTCCACCTGATATCCCAGTCAGACCATGTTTTTTTTCATGGCTGTACAGAAACTTTGGCCATGAAAAGTGGTTTACTTTTAAAAGCATGTACCTGGCCTTTCAGCAATTTGTCAGTGATAAATGCAATTTCAGTAACTGTTTTTCTATTTACATTTGTTACCGTAGCTGTGCCTGGCCACTTAATGACAAACATGACACCTACCCATGCTACACCAGGCCAACCCACTCTTTATATAAGCACTTCCAAACACACATTTACTTCTGGTCGCACTGTGATAAAAGATGCAAATTTCACAGAATTACAGCTATAATTCAGACTGCAGTTTCAGACTTTCAGAGACCTTATGTCAGTCTGTCTTTACAAGTTAAGGTGATTTCCTATAGATTTTTTCTGATTTTTTTTCATAATCAGCCACGCTGTCCATCTTTGACTTTGCTGTACACCAATCTAAATCCCTAGCCACATGTCCAGATTGCCTTCTGAACATGTCATTCATCTAAACTGCAGTCCAGACAACTCAGGGGTCAGGATCTCAGTCCTAAATCTAAAGACTAAAAGGGCCTGAGTATGGGCTGCATGGAGTACCGCAACACAAAGTGTTGGGACCCAAAACACTACTGAATGGAATCCATCACCTTGAGCATCATTACTAAGCTCCCTCCATAATATCTTTTAAATCTGCACTTTGTTCAGCAGACTGAAAAATGTGCATGTACACAAACTACCCTGAAGATGTACTTTTATCTCGATTCTACCTTTTAGGAAAAAAAAAAGAAAAATAACACTTCAATTGTGGATGACAAACATTATGTAGACATCAACTGTTGTTATCTAAAAACCATAGCTTTGTAAATAAAGCTCAACATTTTCTAATTTGGTAAGAGGTCTGGAACATCTTTATAGAGAGAAATTATCTTGGATGCATGCAATTATTATATACAAATTTAAGAGAAAAACTCACCTGATGCAAAAGCTTCCATACCCACAAGTTTGGCAAAGTCAATTCATGTGTCCCACGGACAGAAATATCTCATCTCTGAGAAGATTTAAATTTGCTTCACATAATATGATGCTTTACTAACATTTAACTTCAGCTATTATGGTAGTCATGTAGATACACATTAGAACACTCATTTTTAAAACAATTCATACAGACATCATTTACATTAGCTTCATGGGCTTTCTGCACCTTAATTCCTTGAGGTAGTTGTAACCAGAATTTAATTCCAAAAAAAGAAAAAAGGGGGGCAGAGAGATAACCGTATTTGTTGTAATCATATGATATTGGTAGTAGAGTATGACTGTAAAAACAGAACATAATGTAAGAAGTACAGGTTCTGAAGAAACACAAATCTAGGTTGGATCCCATTGAAAAGCTTCAGTTTCATACTATTGTATATTGCTGATCAACAACGATAATTTTTCACATTAAACATGAGCTATCTCCCTTTAAACTTGCCCTTGTCCATGGCAGTTGATGATTATGTGCTGCCATCTAGCAAGCGTTTCCAGAAAAGCTTAACTTTGGAAGCTATTCTGTGACAAGACACCTGAAAATTCTTAGAAAGCTTTTTAAAATAGGAAACACATACAAGACAGCAGTAGTTTTTTTAAAAAGATTCCTTCAGTCTGCATGCTTATAAAATTAAACATGAACAGGAGATGATAATACAATGAGGCTTAATACAGACAAACGCTGCAAAAGCATGATCATATGCAGTTTATACATAATAACTGCAAAACTGAACTTTTTCATTCTACAAGTTATGTTCACCCTTGTATAAAATGTTCATACCTTGTATAAAAGAACCTTTAGTCTTCACTGTTTCACTTTGTTGTAACTGTCTGCAGTCTTTTACTTCCTCCCCCACCAATTCTTCCCTGGGCACAGAAATCAAAATGCAATAATCCCATACAGGAGTGGGATGTCTGAATTACAAAAACATTTGTGTCTTTTAACTTTTTTCAATCTTAACTTTTCAGTTATGCTGTCACACTGAAACTACACCACATTATCTGCCAGCAGCATGATGGCTTCTTAAAATTTCTGGACCTTGCTGACTGTGGGTTCTGCCAAGATCTTGCTTTTTTCTGTTATTATCTAGGTTTATACGCAATTAGAGAAAAAGAAAAAGAACATTTATACACTTTTGGCACAATACCAATTTGTTAACATGGAAATAATGAGTTTCTGAAGCTGTTATACTGATACAAACAACTTTCCATGAAAAAATAAAATAAATGAATAGAATGTCTAAACTAATTATTCTGTGAATAGCTGAATAATTATGACTGATTTCTACATTTTTCTGCCTTACTTCACCTCGTCACAACTACAACTCCCTCTTATTTTCACCCAGGATTCTTACCACTGTACAGTAACTTCAGATCTCATTCATACAGTCACCTAAACAGTACATCTTCACACTTTGTTCCCTATTACATCAGAACAGTTGGGAGTATGTTGCTTCATGGAGGCACTATTCTTTAATCAAATGACAGTTTTTAAAAAAAATAACTTTTGAGGTCTCTAACCCTTTCCAAATTCTCTGAAATTAGCCAATGTATTCAAAAGCTGTCAGAAAGGAGACACCTATCACAGTTCTTTATTTGTCTCATTTCCTTGGAAGATTAGATTTTCATAATAATAATAATATTCAACTTTCAAGTTTCTTTAGTCATAAGAAGTTAAATCATCACCTAATTAAATGTTCTTTAATTTCAAAACATGTATGCACTGGACTTCATTATAATACTGGAACCAAAGGCTTGAGTTTTACACTGTACGAACAAAACTTTCCATTAAGACTGTGAGGGTTTTGTTGTTTTCACCAGGACAGTAATACCAGAAAAAGTCCTGCCATTGAATTACACTGAACTGAAGCTACCTAGTCAAGCGGTAAGTAACTATCCTTCCCATTCAAAAGTACGCTAAACAAGTATACCTGATCTGTACAAAGCAGATACTGTGCAATTTTTACCTATGACAACGCAGCTTATTGGAATGCTGTAGACACTCCAGAACAAAGACGTTTTGGACATCAATAACTATTTCTTTTGTTAGTTACTAGTATCAAACATATAATAGGCAGCAATGAAAACAAAGCTCAATTAGCATTAAGAAAGATGCCAATTCACGTTACTGAGAAACACTGGTCTTAGACTATTATAGTTTATGATATTAATTAATATCAGACATCTGCCTTTGCCAGAATTAAAACCTGGACTACGTAAATATAACATGGCTGACTTTACAAGGCCTTACACAGAACCACTGTAAAACCAGCTAAGACAAACAAGTTTATCAGCTATACAGGGGTCACAAAGTTGTTTCTGCAATAACTACCATCATGCCTATTTGATATAGCCTAACGGGGGAAGACATTTTTATGATCCCTAGCATTGGTTGATTGTGGAATGCCAAAGGTGCATAGTATACAGCTGCTTTATAATGACAGTAAATCTTTCCCTTAGTAAATTGGAAGAATACACAAGAAAAATCCAGTAGTTTGTTTAAAACACTAGACTTTCTAAAATCATTACTTTTTTCATGCTCAAATTCCACCACTTCACCTTTACTAGAGGAAGATAAATATTTCTTACCAGTAAAACGCATTACTAGAAGGGCATCTCAGTAATAAATACAGAGCATATCCAGGTATTGGTAAAGAAAATATTTATTTCTCATTTTATGGCTAGTCATCATAGTAATAATAGAAGTCTGATGCTTATGAAAAGGCGTAGGTGTAGAAACGGAAAAAAATGTTTAACCTGTTCATACTAGGTCTACATCCTACTCTTAGACAGCCTGACCTTCTGTCCCTCTTGATAAGATGACATCCAGGATTTCAGGCTCTGTACTACCTTACATCTCGGATAGCTTTCACTAGAGTGTACTTTTTGTCTGAGCTCTGATGAAAGCTCCCACCTCTAGAAAAATCTCAGAAACTTACTTTTAGTTTCCTCTTAATATAGGGTGATATTTGAACTATAAGAAGGAACAGCATCTCCAGTGTCCTTACTGAAATTTTTCAATCTTTTGTACAAAAACTCATTGTATTCTGTCTTTTTCCTGAGGAATTGCTTGGTCATTCCTCAGTCAAATCATGCTTCTTTTTTCCTCTCTTGTTACAGGAGTATCTCTTTGGTGAAAGACTATGAATCACCACCTGAACTTGATCAGTAAAAAAAAATAAAAATCCCTGCTTCAACAATGAATGAAATACTCTCTTTTTCCTTTGGTGATTTATGGCCATATTTCAATGTGAAATCACTCAAATTTGACCTTATGTTTGTTAATAGCATGGACCAAAAGCTTTTAAGAAATCACCAAGTAAATATCTATATTTTATGTAATATCAAACTACAATTTTTCTGACAAACAGGCTACTTCTCACCAAATTCTTGACTTGCAAATCAACCTCTCTCAGAGTTACTATATACCTAGAACATAAAACTTACTTTAAATAAAAGTATAATCTGAAAATGCTTGTATTATCCGTCATTTTGGTTCTGCTGATGACATATAGCAACTTTAACCATCCTGTGAATTATCTAGGAATCCTGGAAGTGCACAATGCCATCTGCAGAAGCTGATAAAACACGTGCTCAGCAGAACTGTCAGCTACTCTTTAGATGTTGCAGCAACAGTTTAAAGAGGCCAGTTGTGTCAGATTTATTGCACACAATGATTTGCAAATGGGTAGTCAAAACCCATCAAAATTGAAACACACCTAACTAATTTAATTCACGCTACAGAGCAGAAAAAAATTCTGAAGGAAATATGAAACACCAAACTTCTTACAGAAAAAGTTAGTTCTAGCCCACTAATTTCTCATTCTCAGTTCGTCCACCTCCAAGAAAACAGGGCAACATCATATCTTTCCTATCCAGGAGACCGGCAGCTGAGACTTCGGTAGGTCTGCTAGAATCACCTGTAAAACTTCACTGCGAACACACAGTAAGACATGACATGATACGACGATGATGTGACACTCAATGACAGGACGTTGGACCCAAGCACACATGCCGGCAGTTGCGCAGCACCCCCCTAAACGCAGTTTATCTTCGCAAGACATATCTTTACTTTCATCACACTGAGAGCCAGCACGGTGCGCAGCGTTTCCTACGGGGACGGCGGCAGCCGTCTCAG
>VYXH01005335.1:46942-67361 GCA_013397275.1 Burhinus bistriatus
ACTCAATCCCAACATTCATGTCACCAGCAAAGATGTTAATAGTACAGGTCCCAGTACCAACCCCTGAGGAACACCGCTTATCACTGCTTACCACTTGGACATCAACCTGTTGACAGCAACTTTTTGAATGCAACCATCCAGCCAGTTCCTTATCCACCGAGTGGTCTATTGGTCAAATCCATGTCTCTCAAATTTAGAGACCAGGATATCATGTGGGACAGTGTCAAGTGCCTTGCACAAATCCAGGAAGATGACGTCTGCTGCTCTCCCCTTAGCCACAAAGGCAGTAACCTCATCGTAGAAGGCCACCAAATTTGTCAGGCATGACATAAGTCATTCATTTATGATTTCTCTTTATACACAAAAGCTTGTTTAGTCCATTTAGGACAGCTGTGCAGAAATACGTCCTCACACCTCCACCCACCCCACCCCAAGGAGGTGGAGGACGTGTGTCCCAGTGTACAGGCCAGCACCAGAAGTGCTGACACTGCAGATGGTGATGACAGCAGGACAAAAAAGAGGTGGGAGTCCTATACTAGTTAGCACTGATCCGGCCAGTTTGCACATGCTGTGCGAGGAGGTTTTAGGAGAAGAATAATGAAATCCAGGGCAAGAGAGGAAGGGGAACAACCCAAAAGGGAAAGGGGCAGAGGGAAAAAGGTGTCCCTAGGCAGTCTCCCATGCCAGTACTAACCGGGCCTGCCTCTGCTTGCCTTTCGAGACTGGGCACATTAAGGGTAATGGGGCTGCACACACTATCCCCTGCCAGTGCTGGCCTAGGACCCCCTGCCCCGGCCCCACTTTCCTCACCACCAGCTTTCCCACATGTCTGTGCACACCCTCCCCGGAACATAGGTGAGGCCTTCTTCAGACAGCTAAAAGAAGCCTCATGCCCACAGCCTCTTGCAGACTTGAATTGTCCCACTATCTGCTGCAGCGATACAAACCACAACTGTCAAGCAATCAGGAGATTTTTGGAGAGTGCTGATGATAACTCTCTAACACAGGTAATTGAGGAGCCAATGACGGAAGATGCTCTGCTGGACCTGAAATACACCAGCGAGGAAGAACTGTTCAGCAAGATGAACGTCAGGGGCAGCATTGCTAGCAGTAGCGGCAAGGTGGTGGAATTCAGGATCGCAAGAGAACGGAACAAGAAACCTAAGCAGGATCACAACCCTGGACTTGGGGAGGGCAGAATTTGTCCTTCTCAGGCAGTGGCTTGGAAGAATCCCATGGGGGCACAGTCCTGGAGGGGAGTCCAGGAGAGGCTGGTTTTTCAGGTATCAGCACCTCCAACCTCAAGAATGAACCATTCCAACACAAAGGAAGTAAAGCAAAGGCAGCAGGAGGCCTGCGGGATGAACAAAGAGATCATGACCGACTCAAATGTGAAAGGGAAGCGTACAAGGTGGAAACGGAGGCTGATGGCCTGGGACTAATGTAGAGACAGTGTCCCGGTGTGCACCTGTAGTTGAGTATGGCGAGAGCAACGCAAAGGACTTCTGCAGGAATAGCAGCAGCCAAAGGAAGACTAGGGCAAATATGAGCCCACTGATGAGTGGACAGGAGATTTCTGACAAAGGACATTAAAAATGCCAATGATTCTTCATTGCTGTCTTTACTGGTACAAGCAGCCTTCAGGAATCCTGGGTCCCTGAGAGCAGTGGGAAAGTCCAGACCAAGGAAGGCTTACCCTTGGTGGAGGAGGATCAGGTTAGGGAACATTTGAACAAATTGGACATACACAAGTCGATGGGACATGTTGGAATGCACCCGCAATTGATGAGGAAGCTGGCCATTGTCACTGGTCTCAGTCATTTTTGAAAGGTGCTGGTGGGACCAACTTGAGGGGTGTGGGGGGAGATTCCTGGCAGCTAGGGAGACGCAGATCTCACTCCTGCCTTCAGGAAAGGCAAGATGGAAAATCAGGGGGACTGCAGGCAGGCCCGGCAGCCTCTCCTCAATTGCTGAGGTGGTGAACGGAGCGAATAATACAGAAAATCATTTACAAACATATGAAGGACAAGCAGGTGATTGGGCATAGTCAGCATAGGTTTACAAGGGGGAAATCACGTTTGACTAACCTCATAGCCTTCTACAGTGAGGTGACTAGCTTGGTGGGCGAGATGAGCAGTGGTTGTTTATCTCTGCTTCAGTCAAGCTTTTGGCGGCTTCTCCTGTAACATCCTCACAGACAAACTGAAGTGGCAGGGCCTGGGTGAAGGGACAGTGAAGTGGATCCAAAAGTGGCTGGACTGCTGAGCAAAAAGGGTTTTGATATCATCCCAAAGACCACGTACCTGAAGGCCAGTGACTGGTGGTATACTGCAGAATTCCATACAGGGGCAATGTATTTAACGTCTTTGCTAACGATAAGACAGAGCCCGTGCTCAGCAAGTTTGCAGAAGATAAAAAATTGGGAAGAGTACACTAGATGGTTGTACTGCTCTTCAGAGGGACGTGGACAGGCTGGAGAAATGGTCACTGAGGAAATCTCATGAAGTTTAGCAAACGTGAATGTCAAGTGCTGCCCCTGGGCAGCAGTGAACCCTGCACGCATCTATGCTGGGGGCTGACAGGCTGGAAAGCAACTTTGCAGGAAAGGACCTGGTGTCTTGGTGGACAGTAGCTGAGCATGAGCAAGCAATGCACCCTCATGGCAAAGGCGGCCATCAGTCTCCTGGGTTACATTAGGAAAGGCATTGCCGGTAGTTTGAGGGTGGTGATCCTTCCCTTCTACTCAGATGTGGTGAGACACATCTGAAGTGCTTGGTCCAGTCTGGGGTCCCCAGTGCCGGAAAGATCTGGACATCCTGGATCAAGTCAAGTGAAGGGTCAAGTGAGGGTGACTATGGGACTAGAGTATCAAGGAGCAGGTGAGAGAGCTGGGACTGTTCAGCCTTGAGAAAGCTCAGGGGGATCTTATCAATGTGTATAAATACCTGATGGAAGTAGTGGTGCCCACTGATAGGAGAAGAGGTAGTGGGCACAAACTAATAATAATAACAAAACCCAGGGTATAAGTAAGTTTGGGGTGTTTATTTTTCTATTTTGAAACAGAGCATGGGTAAGTGATGGAAAGAAGGGTCTATGCAGTTCCTAACTAATCAGTGTTTATGATGCATGTCTCAATTCTTTTGGTTTTTTTGAGCAACTTTAATGTCATATCTTGGGGGAACACATCAGTGGTAGAATCTAGTATTTTGGTCGTCTGACTTTCTGCTGCAATGGTAAAGAGATGTTAGTCAATAGACTTGAATGATTTAGACATAAGAGGATGCATTCCTGTTTCTGCTTTTTCATTTTCTGGCATGTAATTTTCTAAGAAGGTGGACTTTCCTTTCTGTAGCGAGTGGAGGAATATGCTGGAACATGTTAAGACTCATGCATGGTATTACTGCACAAGTAGTTTGCGTGCCTGCCACTTTCCAAATTAGGCCTGGCTTTTCAGTTCATTGAAGAGTAGACCGAGTACAGACTCTGCCTGCTGATTGTTAGGGATTTCCTGATTTTTCATCCTGTATTTTTTAAAATTGCCTACATTATATACATCTAGTCATGGTTCTAACTTCTTGTCTCTTTCATTTCTGTAGTAAAAGCCTGTCTTTGATGCAATTAGCTGTGAAACAGAATGTGTAAGTAGTAATGTCAGGTTTTTTTCTTTTTCGTTTTCTCTTGCAAATACATTGTTTTCAGCTAGCAATACAGCAATTTTATTAACCTCTGCATTTTAATTTATAATAACTGTAGGAAGAATATTCTAATTTCTTATTTGATTTTTTCTTGATTTTTTAGCATTAACAAATTTGTTAAACCTGCTAATAAATAATTTATTGTACATCAGTGGGTTTTTTTAATCACAGTTTGACTTTGTGTGTGTGCACATGTGCGCCATGGACCTGTGACTTTGTTTTGATATTATGTGGCAGAATAAATAGAAAAGTCTTTTGTACTACTGAGAAAAATTTACAGGAATTCATTCACAAGGTCTTCATAAGGCTGGTGCAGCAGCATCTGCACAAAACTGAGTTAGTGCAGCCACAGCTCTGCATAGATTTTATTTCTTTTGAAGCAAATAGAATAGGAGATGAGCTAAGTGCACTACTTGGCCTCTCTGTTGCTTCTGTTGCAACAGAAAACTCCCAAAAGTGTTGACAACTGTGGCAGGCAATCATTCATTCACAACGTTTTGGGACTGGTTGTGGGCTTTTGGTTTTTATTAGTTTTGGAAAGCAATGACTGGCTTGATATAGTGAGTAAATATGCATATGAGTTCTCCTGAAAATGGTCACCGTAAGTGGATATTCTATAAGTGGATGTCAGTTATGGTAATATAAGGCTCTGAATGAATAGCAGTTATTTTAAGATGAAATGCCTGCACATACTGGTCTTGTTTGGTTCTCTGCCAGTGAACGTACAAAATCCCTACAGCCCGTAATAGTACCTTGATTAATACCTGATTGCAATTCTTCAATTCATGGCAGTCATGCCTGGAAAATGAACAAGTATATTCAGTTTGTTCCAATCAGAAAAAATCATATTTCAAGAGCAATTTTCAAATGAATATATGAATAAGAAATCCTGTGAAATGATTTCACATCCTCTGATTTCTTGCTGTCCAATGATGCATACCCACCTCTGGGATAATTTTAGAGAGAAGGAAAGCCATAACAGACATGTTAAGAAGGTCTTTTTGGACTGCTTAGGATTAAAGAATTTAACTTGTTAAGGTCTTAAGTGGCTTGCTCAAAGTTCTTGCTCAAATTTGTGATCAAGCTGAAGAAAGAAATTTGGTTTCTGTTTTTCAGCTTCATGGCCTATCTGCTGCATTAACAACATTTTAATCAGTGGATTCCAAAGGAAGGTTATGTCAGTCCTTCTTCTGGTTCCTCATTCATTTATTTATATGTGAAAGGCCTGACTCTACATGACTGTTCTGCAATGCAATGGTTTTGGAAAGTAGATAGAAAGTTCAGTAGATAGCAGATAGAAAGTAGATAGAAAGCTCAGCCTCCATATGACTTCTCTACATAACTTCTAGGGGGGTAAAGAATGCTAATGGATTCTAATTGTACTCCTCACCCTGACTTGGAAGCTCCTGGAGAAAGGAAGCAAGGTCAGGATAGTCCTTAGCCACTGAATTTTCTCTGCAATTACTGGCAGCAGGCTATCAGGATGCTTTAATTTCTGTGAGGGTGAAGTAAGCCAGTTGCGGGGCTACTGGAAGTTCAAAACTGGCAAGAACTCATTGCTGAGCGTAGGTCAACTAGGAACTAGAAAATCTATGCTGAAATCAGTGTATCGGAAATGTGCAGCACATAAGCACCCCTGTGCGTAGGCTTCACACATAAAGTGTTTGGCTTCAGCTCCTGTAATTCATCCCACTTAGCCAGACCTTTTTTATACAAATTAATTTCAAGTCTTTTGTTAAAGCTCACTAATTAAGATTACTCTAGAATCTTGAGTGGTTTGGGAGGGGCAGAGGTTTAGTCTCATTATAATGATCTGACTGATGGGCTTTTTTCTATTATCTCTAGGAGGTACTTCTTTTAGAGATGATGAGTTTGTTTATGATACCATTAAAATGAAAAATCAGTGAAAAAGATGAGAAACCAATTTCCACACTGCTTTTTGAATGATTATACAGTCATTAAAGTAATACATGAGCCTCCATGGACTACACAAGTACAGCAAAAGGAACGAGGAGATTCACCTTCTGTGCATAGCCTGAAAAACGCTGTGTGAATAATTCATTTTTGTGGTCTGATGTCAAACCTGGAAACTTGAAGGGAAAAAGTTCAAAATTACCTGATTTTAAATTTAAAATAGTGGTCATTTTGCACTTCCCATTTAAACCACATCTTTCCCATTGTGTAGAATAGAATCATAGAATGGTTTAGGTTGGAAGTGACCTTAAGGATCATCTAGTTCCAACCCCCTTGCCACAGGCAAGGACACCTCCTGNAGCAGATGGTAATTGCATTTGGAAGAGCATCTAGAAAAGAGAACTTTTTCTTGCTATACCTTTCTTTGTATTATTGTCTGCCAAATTATTGAAAAGGTATTAGTAAATTACCACTACTTTATTCAAAGAAGTTGCTGTACAGCAACTTTGTTTTGCCATATTGTTTTTGCATGGGTGCCTGAATGGTTAAAAATCCCCATGTGTGATGCTTTGGATGATTCTATTATTGACTCATAAGATGCCAGCTCCACCTGAGGTCCCTGATTTGGGTTGTCTGTGGTAGATTATTCTGGTAATGTTATCACTACTAAGTGATAAGTTCCCATTTTCTGATTTTACCAAAATTTAGATATTTTCAGCAGGTTTCCCTCTGCATCCTGAACATTAGAGAAGGCGTATGTGTTCTTTATACACAAGAATATATCTCTTCACAACATAAATTAATATTAAAAACATTAATATTCCAGTCATTTGAATATTTCCATCAAGTCTATTATAGCAACTTAATTTTAAATTTGATCATGTATTAGCAATTGCAGTTTCTCTTGGTTTGTCCTCATAGATCTTGTGTATGAACTTCTAAGCTATTCTATGAATTGATCTTGTATCTGCCTTCTGAAGTTTTACAAATTTACTGTTCAGTTCAGCAAGGTCTAGAGTCCAGGTTTTGGTGTTCTCTGTGTTATATTCCTTAAGTAATGGGTTATAGAGTCTTCCCCACTTTCTCTGTCTCTCCAACCTAATAAAAACATTAATGGAGCAACTTCAAAAAGAAAAAAAAGCCACCTTGGAATATACCCTAACATGATGTTTAGAATACTGTCATAGGAAATTGCTGTTCTGGTGCCTGTGGTGAAGGATGAAATTGAGAAATGTGAAATAGGCCCAACCATTCAACTTTGAGTAAGTGTTACAATCTTTTCTCCCTTGGTTTCTGAATTCCAGTTTCTATTTCTCTCTCTATTTTCTTCTCTGAAATGAGTGAGTTTAACCTCAATTTTTTGATAGCTCTGGGTTGGCTACAGCTGGATTTTTCAGCAAATAATTTATTAAAATTTGCTTATCCCTGCAGCATATCATTTAGAACCTCTATAACTAAACCTCTTTCCTTGTTATGTTTGTCTATTCAATGGTAAGAAGTGTTAAATGCATTTTGAACATGTTCAGTAATTTGAGGAGTGATTGTACTGGCATCAGAAGTCAGTACTTCCCCTAAAGGTTTGAAAGCTGAAAAAATGCACAAATCTTGGAAAAACTTACTTTATGTGACTCTCAGAAGGCCGATTTGCAACTAGAATAATACATCTAAATGAAGAAATCCTATAGAGTTTGTTATTGGCTGTTATCAATAGGAGGTCCAAAACCCACCAACGCTCATTTACATGGATGTTCAGATACATCTTGTAGCATATTTTTAGTGATACATTGATCAGATGGATTTTCAGTCTGCTTAAGTCAGCAGAGAGAAAATAGTTTTATTTTAAAGTAATAGTGGCCAAATGCTGTCTGCTTTGTAAATACAAATCCATAAAAGTGCTTGTTAAAGTATGGTGAGCAAGTTTTATGTCATGTGCCTGATGTGTGGTAACTGTACATGATAGGAATAGTAGCCTGTGAAAATAGTTAGCCACATGCTACGGGCCATGGGGCATACCACATGTATTGGAACAGTATGTGTTTTCTTTCTCCTACAAAAGAGAGTAAAAATGTAAAGCTGGTATTTGTAACTTTATGTTATGCAACTACTAATTAAGGTGGATATGGAAGGAGAAATTCTTCAGCTTTTAATATCACTGAGCAATGCCTTCAGACATCACTCAACAGTCAGATCTAATCATATATTACGGCTGTTCTTACAAATTTTGCCCACTAACAAATAGCCTGTATTCTACCACGAAAACCTGGAAGAACATTTTGGAAGAAAGTATTCACTGATTGAAGCAGACTTTTAGGTGTTTATAAACATGTGTGTCCCATCTTTTGTTGTGTTGATACTGAAATCCTTTTATTTATAAAAAAGAAAATTAAGACTACTGCTGGAGTTATGCAAGGTCTCAGCACTTCTAGAAGGGACAACTTTCTAAAGTTCACAATATTTTTCTGAAAGTTCACACTGTTAAGACAATTATGTCTTTTTCAATCTTCAAGGGAAATCTTCACAGTGAGGGCGAGGTGCAGAGATGTTCAGGTCCCTTTTTCAGGGTAACAAAACTCTTAACACTTGTGCGTCATTAGCTGATTTTACTGCCCTAGAGTTTTTTCTTTTAACTGTGTTTAATATCTGAGACCCAGAAAATATCTGAGTAAATTAAAAATCTGTGAATAATTTTTTGAAAGTTGCATTCAATCACAAGATCCTTGATGTTATTTAAAGTCATGAGAAACTGGTCAGGTGTTTTTACTTTGTTTTGAGAGTAAATATTCTCTAGTGCTACAAGTTTAACATCTGTTCTTCCAAAATTTAGGCTCTGGTTTATTTAACATATGTAATATTTACATATAATATACATATATAAGCATGTACATATAAAATACATATATGCATGTAATGTAATGCTTAGATATGATATTGACTTTAAGGGTGTATTTCACAGTTTTTATGAATGGGGAGGGACTTAGTTGTAAAACTGCTTTCTTTCATGGAGACCTTGTAGCTTTGTATGTTGGTAGAAGTCAGTTTTGTATATACATCCTTAAATACTATGCTTTCTTGGGATTCTAAAACTTTTCTTTAAAAGTCCACCAAGGTTTGTCTAAAGGTTACTTTAATATTCACCTCCTTATAAGTAAAAATAAATTACAGTTAGAACTTTGGGATTTTCTGAAATATATAAAATCGATCCTTCTGTCTACAAGCCACTGTTATTCAGGTTTAGATGAGAACACCAGCTTACATCTGTAATCTCTAGTTCTTGACAGAACACGAAATGTGAGGAACAGAATTGTAGTAACAATACTATTACTGTTGATTCACTCCAAATTGCTTGATATCAGGGTGATTATTACAGCAGCCAGCTGTCATTGCAAATTATTGTTGCCAGTATGGTGTGTGGCAAAGAATATGATGGGCAGTAGCTGAAAGCAAAATCATAACATCAAATTGCAACAGCTGAAGTTAGAGGGTAGAGTTTAAAAATTATGCAAATGTTTGACCTCTTAGAAAAGACCTTTTCACTACTGCAGAAAAGGTGTCAAAACTCAAGATTTGTAATATATGAAGTAGTGAGATATATGCTCTAATACAGTTCAACCAATATAATAAATATATGAATGTATATATGAAGTAGTCAGATATATTATCAGATACAGCTCAAACAAGGTAAGAAATACGTTTCTTCAGTTATTCCTTTTGACTTCTTTACAAGGTATGACAGCAAGCAGTAATGGGACTGAGGTGGCACTCCCTTCAGAAAAATATAGCTGGACAAAGTGCCCTTGAAAACCTCTGAGACAGCCTAACTAACCAACTGCAATCTCCTGGATGCAACATAATACGACACAGACCTCTTGCAAGGGTTGGGGGGCATGTTCTCTTCCCAAACTCATGTACTGTATGGAGCAGGAAGTATATACAATGATGTGATAGAAAAGCTGTCTTGCTATACATGCTCTGAGAGCCTCGCCAGAGACATCACTGTGTTCATCTAACTAAAATGGGCAGTTAGCTTGCCTGAAGAGATAAAAATGGTGCATGAATATCCTTAGTTGGGTCAGCCTACATTGCGACTCTTGAAACACAATAGGACTTCCAGTTCAGAAAAGTTTTCTTGGTCATTAGTGATTTAATATTATGCCATTTAGTTTACTCTACAGGTCCTAAATCCATGGTAGTCACAAAAGCTCCTGCTGGACCTGCTGGAAAGTTAGCATTTCATTGCTAAGTCTCATTTCAGTTATGTTTTTGCCTATGAATTTAATTTCGGAATAATTTGCTGTGTAATAACTTACAAAATCATATTACCAAGCTCTGTATTATTAGGTTAGAACATAATTATGTAAATCATAAATTAATTAGTTCATAAATAATTATTGAACTATGGAATACTGTTTTCAGTACTTTTTACTTTATAAGATTACTTTTAAAAGCTGATATGTTATTAATTTCCATCACCACACTGATATATGCTTTGTTATAATACATTTTCATGACATTCTTGGAGTATTCAGGGTGCTGAAACAAAAAGCTGTTGGGACATTGAATATTGTTTCAACACTTTTTTCCAACATCTGTTTCTTATTTGGACTTTCTGTACTGCCTTATTTCTCTGCCCTGTCTGGGCCTCAGTGAAATGGAGCTGCCAAAAGGAAAAAGAAATAAAAAGAAGTTTCTGGTCCCCTGAAACTGTGGTTAGGCAACAACGTTCTGCAATGTTTTCTTTTTAAACCACCAGACATGTGAATGCACGCTCACCTTTATTCTACATTTTTTCTTTCAGGAAAAACTGTAGCCAACTTTATGATGGAAGAAAGGCAGCAAAAAAGGCTGATAGACGATTCTCAGGCTCCAAAAGGTGTTTTAGAGATTGCGGTCTGCAAATAGATCTGCCAGTCTATTAATCAGGACTAAGTCATTCTTCCCAGGAAATCAGTTACCAGCACACAGTGGGCAGCAATCCTTCTTTTGAGAGCACTTAGCTCAGAAGAGCCAAGATGCTCTGAAGAGCTGTCAAAATGTGGCACTCTGTTAGAGCTGGTCCAGGTTTCACTGACAACAACTTATGGTACTACTAACCTCATCAAGGGTCCAGTAGAAACATTTTAGGAACATGTTGTTTCTTAAGGAGATTTAGTGAAACTGACATGTCTCTGGATTTTCTGAAAAAAAAAAAAAGCAGTCAAATATTGTCAGAAAATTCTAAAAGTTTTTTACACATAAATGGGGTACAAGAATAAAATTGTATAGGATATTTTTCTAAAAGAGTGAAAAATTTTCTTAGAATTCAGTGAAGCTGAGATTCCTCTAAAGCACATTGTCAGGTCACTCATGGGCTGTCAGGACTCTGACGCTGGGATTCTAACACAAACTGTTCTGACACTAAGAATGCACATAAGCGGTAGCAAAGTTGGTGTGTTTGAAGCATGGTCCAACACAGAAAGTGAAATCTGTGCTAGGAGTCAAAAGAGTGTACTATGCATGATATGGTAAAGGAAGATTAAGGGAGGCTAGGAATCTGTTTTGTCCAGACAGAAGTTCAGATAGACACTGCTTTGAAAGGTACCAGTCAACTCTCAGCTTTTTTTTTAAAAAAAAAAATAAAATATGATGGCATTTCAGTGTTCCAGGAGTTGACAAAGGAAGAAAAGACTAATTTGAACACGTTGTGGAATCTCTTTGCATCCAGGGTCCTTTCTGCTTTCCAGTTCCTTCTACAATGAATTAAATTTTTCTCTCATTTAGCACCAGCCAGCTTGAACAGAGGCAAGTTCATACTGCATTGTGGGAAATGCTATTTGGAGAGCCTAGGCCAAAATGGAAAGGAAGCCTGACATATAATTTCCATAATGCAGTATAGTGCCTAGGAAATGCTCTTTAATATTTGTATATTTCAAAAATAAGAATGTCCTTTTTGGTGCAGTATAAAATGTATGAGTCAGAGAGACGTACAGTGAAATACTTGATTTTGACTTTACAGCAGAAAATCTGTTTTTAGGTATAATTATTCCTTTGTAAAATTCAGAATGAGCTTTAGTATTAATATTAATTAAACAACTGTTTATTCAATAACCGTGGAGTTGTGGTAGCTGTAGCAAATTTTTAATCTGAATCCAACACCCTTCAGGAAGGCCGGCGTTTCTGTGGAAACTGGTGATCTAACATCGGTCATGTTCTTTCTAGTAAAAATTCATAAGAAACTTATTTCTAAAGATCACATAATTTCTGTCATAGACATGCTTATACTATGAGCATTGTGAGTACTGAATGGAAAAGAGTTTTGCATGTCAACCATAAACGTGCAAAAACAATGCCTTTCCTTTCCCCTTGCTCTCACCCATGCATACAGAATTCAGTTCTGAATTTCGATCTTGAAGCATTTGTAGGCATAGTTTCCTCTACAACTTCTTAGTCTGAAAGTGTTTTTAACTAGAAGTTGACGTTTTCAGGCAATAAGCCGATCCTGACCTGCTGCTCAGTCAGTTCCATAGATGGCATCTGCCTAGTTTTGTGCTCAAATGTGGATCCATTTATACACGTCACACTCTGCAACTTTGTTTTCACAATACTGTCTTGCTGTACTGTCACAGTACTGTCCTGTGTAGAGGTATGCCAACAATTGTATATTAAAAGTCATCTGCACAGTTTGAAAACAGTAGCAGACAACATGAAATGATTTTAGCAGCAGTCGGTAATCCTACATTACTGTTATAAAATACAGAATCCTGTGGAGAGCAGGTGAGGCATTCTCATTTTCTGCTCAGAGAAGCAGAACACTGAAGTGATGCTTCAAAAACTGTTAAAAATGGGAGAAGCCCAGGTGTCAGTCTTAAAATACTTGTAGACATGAACCCAGAAGGAAAAGTGGTCATCCTGCCAGATGTCATGCTCCTTACATTCCACTCCACGTGAAAGAATAGTGTTGTGTACTTCATTGCCTTCTGACAAACGCTTCATTGTTCTTAATGGCACTGAAGAATAAAACCTCACAAGTACTTTTTGAGGCGTTTAGGCAGTTTTTATTGTCACTGTTTTCAGATGTGGAAAACATCCCAAGGTTATTAAGGATCTGAGACAGAGCTAGGGAAAAGACTTGAAATTTGTGGACTTCCAGTCCTTTGCCTTAACCAGTGGACAATCTTTTCAAGATGGTATCTCCTGTTTCTGGGTGTTTTCTTAGTACACAGCTGAAGAAAGAGAAGAGTTGGTTTGATTTAGTTCATTACTTCAAACTTTTTCTGTTAGGGCTGAGTGTCCTGAAGGTAATGTGTGGGCTGACTTGCATATCTTGTGTTACTGGATGGACACCAGGAAAAAAAACACTCAGAGGATATGGTAAACAAAGAGTAAAAAGACTTTTACAGAGAGCTTGCTTCAAAAGTTCAGGTGTCAGTAGTGAAAATACTATGTGATCAAAGTCTGGGACTTACTACACCACAAATGCTAAACTAGCAGCACGTGCAATTGAAGCTACTGTTAGGTGTGCAGGAGTTCCTTGCTCAGTGCTGTAAGTGTAATATTATCAGACTTAATATCTTGAAATTCTGTATTTTACTACTGCCTAATGCAGACTAACAGTGTTTTCAGAGACCGCATCAGCAGTTCTGCTCAGGCTGTTGTACAACAGCTTTCCAGATGGTGTCAGTTGTATCACTGAAAATGTAAAATTCTCACACAGGATCTGAAACACAAATGGCGACTTTTTCTGCTTTAGCATTTTGTATGATATGCAGAAGAATGTGATTTTAAAACAAGATCTGTGTTGCAAAGCTGACTTTTGTGAGGTAGAGGTTTAGCAGTATCACCTGGGATTTCTCCTGTTGAAGACCTGCTTTATCAGTTTTTGAAAGGAAATTAACTGACAGCCCTGTACAGAGTCTGCATGAAAAGATACTGCTGATGCTAGCCAAATACAGTCTTTTTATTCTGAGAACCTAGAGTTTGTGATTTATTATTAAGACAAATGAGTGGCAAAAGAAGATTGCCCTCCATTTATGTTCCTGTGCATTTAATGAGCACACAAAGTATCACTGAAGCAGTTCTACTATAATTGTGTTAGACTATTGCATATACCCAAAAGAAAGTCTTAGATGTTACATACTGTAGCTTTAAAGTTAAGAATTTTATTTTTTCATATCTATCAAGATTTTTAAGTGGAAATTTTCATAGAAAGCTGTTGAGTTATAAAAAATCTGGCACAGAACAAAGATGTATCCATGCTCCATGCTAAGTTTTAAAAAGCAGAAGACTTCTTTGTCTTACTAACTTCCTTAAATACTTGATTGCACGTGGCCTGTGTTGGAGAGCTTCCAGTTCAGCTAAGGACACTGAACAATTGTTTGAATAACAGTAGCATATAGGAGGTTTTGAAGACTTCCACAGTATTTACATTAATAGGAGCTGTGACTACTGTTGAAGGAAAGAGCACTTTTCACTTCCCCCTCCACTGGTGCATAATGTTCAAATTCAGGAACCCACATTTTTCTTTGGAAACTAATTTAAAAAAAAAATAAATAAGTGAAATGCAGTATTCTCTTGTAGTTACACATAGGCTGCCTGCTTATGCTGTTTTGCATGTCAAAAAATCCTTTCATATAAGAGGCATTAGTGTAAAGTTTAGGCAGGCATCTAGTGTTTCTGATGATGTGCCATTAATAGCTTCAAGCAAGCACAGATTGTAAAGTATTGAGTTGATTTTAACACGCTTCTAGAATCTTTTGCTCTCTCTCTTAGAGATGCACCAAAATGCAGTGCTAACAAAAGCAAAAAGATCAAAACTTCATAATTCCCCCCAAAATAATAAATCAAAAGCCCAACATTTAGAATTACTAAATCTGCTGAAGTGTCAAAGATTTCTTGTATTTCAAGGTAAACAGGAAATTAAGCTGCAACTTTAGCAGGAGCTCTTCTACATAGCTGTGCATTGAGATAGAAGTCATCAAATCAGTGGTTAGGAGATATAAACCGTATTTTATAGAGATTCCTCTAAATGGCTTGATGATATAGAAATACTTGTAGTAATACACTAGAAAAGATGATAGAGTTACAAAACATTAAAAGAGAGGAAACTTGAATATCCTTTTGAGGCCATGGAGCTAATTTACTGTAATATGTTGAAGCGCTAAAATAGAGGTGCAATACAAATTCTTCCCTGTCATAATATGTCACAATGAGTACCTTGTCAATTTTAGCTAAATACCATTGCCAGTAGTCCCGGTAAGACACTACTTTAACAATAGTTGATGATCTCATGGGTACTGGAAAATTAAACTCCCCTGCTGCTATATCTATCTATTTTTTCCATCTATCTACATGCATTTTGTAGGAAAAGTTTAAATTCCTGTAATTTTTTAAACATAATTGTAGTATCTTAGTGATTGCACATTTCACTTCTGGCTGATGAATTTGAATATAAAACCATTCAGTCTTCTCTGAGTTAGTAAACTGTGAACATGCTATGTAGGGAATAAGCTCCAGCAGGGGAGGAACTATTGCCTTTTGCTTCTTATTTTGAACTGCTCAATTCTCACTAATCTTAGAGGTTTCTTGGCAGTTTTTGCTGAGGGATTAATTCAACCTTTGTTTTACTTTTATTGTCATGTATAGGATGTAATGAGAGTATCACTCCTTTCAAAGAACACCTTTCTACAGAAGATAAATCCGCTACAAATTGTTCCCTGTATGCTTTCTTTCATTTAGATTCTTTTTTTTTTAAAGTAAGAAGACCACTGCAAAAAGCAAACATATTAACCAAAACACCATCAAACATTATTTTGCATTAAAATGGACCTTTCTTACTTATATGGAAGTAATAAAAGGGAAGACTGTTATGTGGAGAAGGCTCTTCAGTAGCTAATGGGAGAACAGACTCTGGAACATCAGCTCTCTGTGTTTGTGTTGAACCTGAGTCAAGGAATTAATTGCTAGCTAAGTAAAAAATAAAATAAAATAAGAAAAGTAAAGTAGTTTAAAATGAAAGAACAAAGGTAGACGTCAAGAAATGATGTTGCATTGCCAATGAAATTTCTGCCTTTATTTAACTGCAAATGAGTAAAGGGAAAAAGTTATTAACAATTCAAGGTGAAATCTAATTTAAATTGAAGGGGATAGTAAAAAATTAAATGGTTAGAGTATTAAATCTCATTTTCCCCAGAGGGGAGACATGACTAAACCATACTGGCTTCATGGGTAATAAAGCATAGGTGATAAAGGAGGTACAGTGGAACTGAATAACATAAATGTGAGTAAATGCATATACTTTTTTTAAATTGGTGTTTTTTAGAAAAAAAGTATATATGCACTTTTGGAAAAAAAGATTAATATTTTAGGTTTGCTTACTATGATTTAATTTTAGAAGGTAAGAAAGAATGAGTCATGGCAAGAACATCAACTAGGAAAGCATGACAGAATAACTTTTCACTTGCCTAATGTTCATCCTGAATAAAAGACCATGCAGAATATTAGGGGCCAACTTCACAGTTTGTGAAACTGTACTGATTTATGCAATGAGTAATTTTTTAGCAGTAGTTACAAAGGTTCAAATAGAAAAGGTAGATTAGAAAACAGCTTAACGTTTGGATATCTATAGCCAAGTCCAGAACAAAATCTTGATTAAAGCTAGCAAAGGAACTTACAGCGAGTGTTAAATTTTGCATTACAGTTCACTGCAAATGAAATGAGCTTGAAGATCTCACCTAAGACCTTAGTAAATAATCACTATCAGCACATCTGTGTAGGGCCACTATAAATGATACTTTTATCAACATGAGTAAAGGGTACGTTTCTTGTTCCTAAGATTTTGCAATTTACACAAGGTATGAGAAATAGCTGCATAACTCAGAACAGCAATGAAGAAAATTATGATGTGCAGTCAGTTTCCAAGGTACAGGAGAACAGGCTGACTCTTCTAAGTGTTTGAAGCACAGATTTGCTATTTGGCACATTTCAAATATGCAGAATGGTTTTAATGGCCAGTTGTCATACACTGACAATTATAGATCATATATGTACTATTGCACCCATTTGGCTGAGGTGGCATTTTTTGGTAGATTAGGACTGGTGTTGGAGCCATATGTTGGAAAGCATGAAGGCTTAAGCAGGCAAAGCTGAAAAACTGGTAAGATTACTGGGGAAAAACAAATGAAAAAAGAAATTAAGGAGGATGATACAGGCTTATAAGAAATCAGAAATTGTATCACAAGAGATAAGAAGCCAATAAACAGATAAAAAGTAAGATGTTCTGTTATTTGTAAGTCTGAAATATGATTCTGACTGACTTTCTAAACTGAAAAGGGACAAACAAAGGTAATAATAAGTTAGACATGTGGCAATACAATTGCTATAGGAGAAGACCAACATCTAGCAGAGAGTTTTAATCACAGAGATTACAAAAGACCCTGAATTTTGAGGAAGTTAAAAGCAAACAGCAGTAGACTGGATATGGGAGAGGAGAGAGGAAAGAGATTGTAGTTAAGGAGCTCTACAGATGAGCTCTATTGGCTATTGAAGCATGTTAAAACTTTCTATTTGAATTAGGCATAACAATGCAAACTCTTGCTACATATTGATTACATACTATAATATATTTGATATTGTATAAAAGTGTAGAGGTGGGACCTTTGGAGAGCTCAAGGAGAGCTGATTAAGGTAAAAAATTGTCTAAACAACAAAGTAATGAGAATATCCAATTATCATGGAAGCAAATGTTTCCTGGGGTTAGCTGTCAAAACTGATAAAGCTGAAGAGTCCCTTTACTACTTACATAGCTTATTATAATGCTTTAATAGTTCATGACAAGAGGTAAAAGTGAACTTCTTTTCCAATCAGTCACAGGAATTTTATTGGGTGACGATGTAGTGACATTTTGTCCTGCAATGGTCAGTTAAATCTTTGCAAAAATATGATTGATATTCATCTCATTTGCATTATTTGACCTTTATTACATTTGTGGAGTTTTTTTCCCCTACAAAGCTACCGGGTTTGATTTCTTCTTCCAAGATCCTGGACCCTGACCTACTTGTAACATGATGATTCTGAAAGTAGTTACTTAACCTCTTTGGATAGCTGAGATGCACAAGTCAAAATGTGGACTGAATGAGATAACATGAAGTATGTGCATTAACCCTGGCTCATTATCATTTGGGACTTTGGCAAATTTTGAGTTCTAGAATAGTCTAGATGAAGAAAAACGTTTCTTCAATTAAACGTATAGTTAAGTTTTACAGTGTCATAGAAAAGGTCCACAGTTTGCTTAAGAAAGCCCTGTGCATGTCTTGGGTTGAACCCTCAGTTCATTATAGCGGCATTATAGTGGCAGCAAAAACACAGTTAAGCAAACATGCTGAATTTCTGTGAGTCCCAAGGGTCTTTTTGATTCTTATTCTGGTAGATACTGGAAGTGTGAACCAGTTGACATTGTACACAATTTTTCTGTTGACTACAGGTCTGTGTTTAATGTTCACATATAGGACATTAATTTAAACCCATGTAATTCCAGTATGTGATTTTGGATTTCATCCTAATGTATCATATCTTTAACATTCATAAACAAAAAGTCCATGCCAAACTGCTTTTGAGCATATAAGAGCAGATTTGTTTTAAGTACAGGTATCGGGTGGCAAGAGAGCAGGTAGCTTCACAAGGACAAGGAGGCTGGCAGCACCATGCTGCACCAACAAGGCCACTCCAATGAGGAGAGCGATGTGGGGTTGGGAGCATGACCAGGGGCAGCCAAGGGACCTGTGACAACGACACCAGCCCCAGACAAGGGGCAGGTCTGAGATCAAGCCAGGAAGCTAAGCCAGTGTGTTGGGGTCAGCAAGGTGCAAGGCTGGGAACAGGCAGGCAAAAGATGAGGGCTTGAGTTGAAATGCACCTCCCAAGTGAAGGCAGGGAGGCCCCAGGGAGGTTCCTCACAAGTTTTTTCCCCCCAGCTCTTCCCCAACAGGCTGCCCCAAGGTCACAGGGCTGCACCACCCCAGGGCTGGCTGTGAGCATGAACACCTGGGAGACGGTAGAGGCTGCTCTGCACCTCACCCCGGGCTCTGACACTGAGCTTAGAAATTTAGATATGACTTCAGGTTTTTGTTCACTTCACTTCACTGATTTGGAGTGTGAATTTAGATGTATATCCCAAGGAGAATTGTGGAGTACAAGCTGTTTCAACTGAAATATGGATTGATAAGTTTTCATCACTGCAGTTTTTGCATAGTGCTTCAATTTCTGTTTATGGTTCTCACGTGTTCACACGTTTCATGCCCAACTCCCAGGTCTTTTTTCCCTCCAGCAGTCGTAATTTCCATTAGACATTGTAGAGGATCCTCTGCTGAATAAACCTGATTCAAATAAGAAGTTGCAATTACGTAACTGAATGAAACTCCACATACGAAAAAATCATTATTAGCTCCATTTTGAGGAGACTTAAGTATACTTCTATTCTAAGTTAAGGGTCAGTAAAGCAATGTCTTTTTATTATCTGCATGTGTTCCAAGGTCTGCCCCTTTATTTACAGAAATAAGGGGGTTTTAATGTTTGCTAAAAATTCATAGTTAAAACTACAGAAAAGTGGTCTGGAAGGAAATGGATCTGCATATCAGTTTGTATTTGATCTTAGGTATCGACTAACTCGTAGTTGCAGAATGGTAACTTTGCAGCATACAAACCTTACAGCAAATCTGTTTTGCTTTAAATGCATCTCAGATAGGTTTTGTTATTGCTGTTGATCAGAAAGAATAAAAGAATAGCTTGCAATTAGAGAAAGATAATAAAGCAATATTTAGAGATTTTCTTTTCAGAACAGAACTGCATTTTAACTTTACCTTTAAAACTTATACCATTAAGTTAGAATAAGAAAACAAAGAAGTAACTGGGACCAAATTTCCTTATTTCTTTTTAGCAGCTGGTGGAATGAGTGCATCCAATTCAAATTTCTGTAGAAACGAGTCCAGGTTGTCTGCAGAACAGTACATTTTGCACCCAAATTTAATTTACATATGAAAACAATGGAAAAGTTTTTATTCCTTGAGATAATGTATACATTTTATATTGGTGTGATTATCAGAGTCATGGATGTGCTGTTTTACTTAAATAGTTACAACTATTCTAGTATGAATGCAGTGCTTTATCCCTGTATGTTCTGAGAGTACACATCCCCTCAGAAAGCCTTTCATACCATAAAACTGCATTTGTATTTTGGCAGATTTTGCTTTTCCAGCTATGGTGGTACTGCTACATCAGTGCAACTTGGACGTTTTACAAGCAGTGTTTGTCAGTTAAAATCATGGTGACTGCTTTATGCAAACACTGTAGTATGAGTAGATGGACACTACCAATTAGTGTGTTCACTGGCAAGGAACATGCCGAGTCAGTCATTTTGGGTAGTCAATGTCAGCTCTTAAACTACAGGTGATCGCCATGTTTCTGTTTATGGAGAGTGATGTCTGTTCCTGAGTTCATCTATCGAATGTTTATGGTTATAAAGATTTTAGTTATACTGGAATCGAATCAGAAGCTCTTTGTGTGCCAACCTGGCTAAATCAGTAGATCCACATGGAGACTGTGGCCTCAGGAATAACCAGATCTCTAAAAAGGAGATGTTAAGAAAAAAAAAATCCAAGACTGAGACATAACTTTGTGCAGCCTGAAGAGAGAAACTTTGTTGTATTTTGTTCAAGTATTTTGTTCATCACAATTTGCATACAAAAACCTTTCACAAAACAAGCATTAAATAATTTGTGTTATATTCTCAATTCATCTTTTGCTGAGGGTGTAATTGTCCCTGTGTCCTGGTTCTGGCAGGG